>PITB01038236.1:0-10198 GCA_004024585.1 Paradoxurus hermaphroditus
CCCCAGGCCGCTCTGTGGCCCCAGCTCCAGGGACGGAGGGAAATGAGAGGGGCTAGCACTTCAGCTTTTCTACTGAAGTCTAGAATAAAAGTCTCTGCTTTTGGGAAACGTTGAGTCCAAAGAAAGGCTTTCACTTTTCTACCATGTATTTTATTCTATTAAAAAAATTATATATTTATTTTGATAGAGAGAGAAAGCATGAGCAGAGGAGGGGCAGAGAGAGGAAGACAGAGAACCCGAAGGAGACTCCACACTGTCAGTGCAGAGCTCAATGTGGGGCTCGAACCCACAAACCATGAGGTCATGACCTGAACTGAGATCAAGAGTCCGAGGCTTAACCGGCTGAGCCACCCAGGAGCCCCAGATTTCATTCTGTTTTAAAAATATACATTTTTTTTAGTTTCCTAAGATTTTATTTTTACTAATTATATTTTCTTGTTTTTAGTCTTGTATGTAGTTTTAGACTCTGAACAGGAAACACATTGTTTTATAATAATTAAAAAAAAGCAATTTTCATGTCAAAGAAATCTGTGGGCATTTATACATTCAGGGGACAACTGACATCTTTACAATATTTCTGTGTAATCGACTGCATATCTTATTTACACGCTAAAGACTTGTAATCCGAGACCAACACAAGTCTGGGGTCCCCAAAAGGCAGGAAAGAAAACACAACCAGACATGAAACTACCTCGGTTCCCTCATATTCTCCGCCAGAGCAGGTGCACAGCCGGGCTTGTGTAGTTCACGCAGAGCAATTGGGGACCGCCTGGCTCTGGCACGCTCACCTCCCCTTCCCGACCCTCACCCCCAGTAACTAGGCTGAGGGCTCCGCAGAAGCCCCGCTAATTCTAGGCGGGGATACAGGGAAGGCACTAGAAATAACGCTCTCCGGCCAACAGACCCCTCCGAGTTTAGGTGGCGGCAGCGCCACCTCGTGGTGGGAGCGAGGCCGTGCACTCCGAGGAACCAGTGGGGCCGGGTGGGGAGGGGAAGGGCCCCCAGTCTGTCCTCACCGCCAACACAGCCCCAGATCCAGAGCCCCCCCGACCCACTGAACTACATGCTGCATATCACTCGGGGGGAGAGAGAAACAGGCCATGAGGAGGCCGGGAGGAGAGCGAACACCGATTCTAACGCCGGCTGACTGCTGGGAAAAGGGACACCAGAATTCGAGCGTCGGCAGGCTCCTAAGTAACGATAAATACTTCTGGAAAGGTGGCGACGACTTCTGTCCCATGTAGCTCGGTCTCACTACGCATTTAGGATGATCTCTCTCATTCTTTCTCTGGTGCCTCCGACGTCTGTCCGTCCAGCGCCTGCGGAGCCGGCGCCGTGCCCGGGCAGCTGCAGACCCTCGCGTGCTTACGGTTTACACGTGGAGACAAGCACACGCCCACTAGCGAACAAACCAACACAGAATTTCAAATGGCCAGTGCGCCTGAACGGGGGGCCCTCGGGGAGAGCGGCAGAGAAAGCCCGTTCGGAATGGAGGGGCGGGGGAGCCTGGTCTGGGAGCTGGCGCCCGGGACCTAGCGACTCAGAGGGAGCTGGCCGCGAGTGGGCACCAGGGGTGGCTCCGGAGAGAGCGAGCGTGTCCGCAAGGCCCTGAGGTGGGAAGCAAGCCAGGGCTGGAGGGGGTGCCAGCGGCTTGCATTTTCCCCAAGGGCGATAGGGAGCCATTAAGGAGTTCTGAGGAGGGAAGTTACACAGATTTACAGGTTGGAAATCCGCACGCCAGCCGTGCAGACAGCTGAGCGGAGGCTGGTGATGCGCGGGCCGCCTGGCAGACACACAGGCGGTGTGTACTCGAGTAGGACAGGGGTGACGGGGGGAAAGTGGTGGACGGACTGCAGAGGCAGAGTCCGTGAGACCTGGTGGCCACGGGTCCAGTGTGCGGGTGAGTGAGGCTGTGGCCCGAGCTCCGGGTCTGTGGGGGGGCGGTGGTGAGGCCCAGGACAGGGCGTGTCGGGTCGGCGACGGGAGACCCAGAGTTCCGTGAGGACACACAAGGTTCGAGAGGTCTGTGAGACAAGCTGACCGGCCACGCGACAGGCGGCCACGTGATGGGCTGACAGTTTGCGGGGCTGGGGCTCAATCCAGACCTGGGTCGGGGTCACAGGGAGTGTGGGCGAATGGCCTGAGCTTAAGGTCACCTGGACCGAGGAGTTCAGCGGGTGGGGGTCCAAGACAAGGGTCCAAGACTGAACTTCAAGGAACTCTGTTGCTTCCTAGACCGTGCAGGGGGCAGGAGGAAGGGCCAACAGAGGAGCATCGAAGAGAACCGCCAGCGAGATCATGGGAAAATGCGGGAGTCATGGAGGGCCAGCCCGCGAAGGAAGCCTGCCACCTGCTTCCTGTGCCCGCGGAGCGAGATGCACCCTTGAGTCCTGCTCCTTGGGTCACGGGAGACCAGGTCAAGGGCATTCGGGCTGCTGTCGACTTTGTGGGCTTTATTTTATTGTTTTACCTTATAATTAAAAAATATTTTTTAAAGTTTATTTATTTTTGAGAGAGAGAGAGACAGAGCATGAGTGGGGGAGGGGCAGAGAGAGAGGGAGACACAGGATCTGTCAGCACAGAGCCTGATGCGGAGCTTGAACCCACAAACTGAGATCATGACCTGAGCTGAAGTCGGACGCTCAACCGACTGAGCCACCCAGGTGCCTCCTTTTTTATTTTGCATAATAAATTTTGTTTCTCGGGCTTTAGTTTATGTCCCCGGTTGTCCCGAGGTTGCGAGGAGTGCAGGGCACAGGTAGGCACCTGCTCACGGACCTCTCAGGGATGCTGGCATTTTAAGTTTGACACAAACGCTGAGCGTTGCTGGCGCTGGTCGCCAATCCAGTCACAGGGGCGCGGCCCGGCCGTCGCGAGGGGCCACCCTGCCTCTCTCCTTTGTGCTCTCTTTGCCCCATAGATCCCTAATTTCAGACGCGTACTCCGGGACAGCAGTGCGCCTCTCAGACGTTTCCGGGATGGCTCTCCTGAGGAGCCCAATGGCCACGACGAAGCCGTCAGCATTCTGCCTTATTCTAGAAAACAACAAACCGCCCCCCTCCTCGACTCGCTGAACTCAGCTCGAAGCAAGAGCGAGCACAACATTTAGCTGAGAAGAAAACCCGGCTTCACGGTTCGATTCTGTGGGAAGCGACAAAAGACTAAAAATTCTGGTTTTCCTTCGCGGCAACGCATAAAACAGGAAACAGGATGAAGCACGGTTAACGAGAAAGGACTCCGACGGCTTCAGTCCGGGGGGCTTGGAGAACTCTGTGGGATCCAAGGTGACTGATACTACAGCATGAGTAGGCACAAACGTCCTAAAACGCCCTTATGGTAGCTCCTCCTTGTGCCAGACACTGCTTTTAAAAAAGCGATTTGGAAACAATGTGTCTCGCAGGGGAAAATAAACATTGCCGGGAGAAGGTAAGTTCTCTGCTTTTAATACTGTAAGTTGATAAAATGTATTGCAGACTATTCCATGTGTGTTAGGAATAAAATGCTCAGGAGAAGCTCGTTGATTTGTTTACGGTAAATCACAGTCTTCCTGAGCTGCGCTGGTAACCGGGATGGCGTTCCCATCTTTGGCAAAACGGAATTTAGCGAGAGGAATCGGGGCAAGGTCCACCTTCGGTCGGTCTTCTAAAGAGGCAAGTGTTCATGCTTTCAAAAACTTGTAACACATCATGTTCTGTTCCCAAAGAGGAAGCCTTCACAGATAACATTTAGTCAGGAAATACCACGCGGGCAGAAACTTGGCCATTATCAGCGATGCCACGGTAATAAATACTACTTCCAGGCTAAAAATAGATTTAAGACAACACTACTCGAACGATTTGGCAAATTCCAGGGAAATATCTGTACCTAAAAATTTCCGCAAGAATGTGCGAGGCTGGAACGGGAGAACCGCGTGACCCCGAAACCTACTGTACAACGCCACGTGGGACGGGCGAAGCGAGCACTGATATTTTTAAAGCTCTTTTTAAAAAAAGTTTATTTATTTTGAGTGGGGGAGAGGGACAGAGAGAGAGAGAGAGAGAGCGAGAATCCTAAGCAGGCCCTGCACTGTTGATGCAGAGCCTGATACGGGGCTTGAACTCACGAGCTGTGAGATCATGACCTGGGCGGAAGTTGGACACTTAACCGACCGAGCCCCTCAGGGGCCCCCAGGGCTGGTGATTTTTCGGAGGAAGAAGTATGTGCAGATGCGCTTCTCTAACCCCCAACACCTTTCCTCTAGAGATGGCCAGGGGAGGCAGCCTTCCCAAAGCAGCGAAAGCACGGATCTGAACGTGACCTTTACGCTGAAACGGAACACCGCCTCCAGCAGTGAGATGCTCTCCCTCCCCGAAGAGAGGAAGCGCCCGGAGAGGACCGGGAGGGGCAGGATGCCGGGGAACTTCAAGTCAGATATTGCGACAGGAGGCTGCTGAGCTGTGGGCCGCATCTCACAGAAAGACATCGGGACCTCACGTTTCCTTCCAAAGCCTCATTTATCCAAACTCTGGAGGGCACGGAACGTTCCCGTCAGGGCATTTTACAATGTCTAAAACAGCCCTGTAAACTCGGGAGGGTGGACAGAGAGCCTCGTTCTTCACGACAAGCTCAAAGACACACCGGCCGTCTCCCTGCCCCCTGGGAGCGTTCGCAATTAAAAGATGAGCCAGGGTACCCTGGGCACCCGGAAATCCCGCTTTGCGCTACCATCCGATGGCGCCCCCGGCCACGCAGGGTCCGGAAGCTGATGCTCGTCTGGTTTATAGACACCCAGAGTCTCGCATTGCGGCCTTGGCCAACGGTGGCCACTTCTTGTGACGGTGACACAGTCACCTCTTCCTGTCGGCTCTCATCACGTGTTCAGTTAGAGCTCTGGCCCCGCGTGGCTGAGAAGACGGATTACCACGTCTGCATAGATTGTTAGTGAAACGGAGGGAGGCCAGGGTTCAAGGCGGGGAGCCTCCGCCCGGAAGAAGGTGATGGAACAAAGCACAGAGACGCCCGACGGCGGTCAGCTGGCGCCCGCTCCCGGACTGTGCGGCTCAGACGCTCCCCCGCAGAGCCGACCCTGCCGGGCCCTCCGAATCCGCGCCCCCTGGGCCGTGTCCCCGGGCCCGCTGACACTCGGCAGGTCCCCCCCCCCACTCCCCCTGGCTGTGTTCTCCACCACTAGCTTTTCTGCTTGCACCCACAGCACCCGCCACACCCTAGTTCGATGCCTGCCCCACTGGTTCTCAGAATTATTTAGCGGCAACCCCCACCCCCGAAAGATCTGACTGGGGCCGGGCTGCTTTGTCTGAACCCGAAAGCCTCCGCTCCGGAGATTCCTTCCACTTACCATCTGGTCCAGGCAGTCCGGCTGGCCCGGGGGGTCCTTGGGGCCCTGGCTTTCCGTCGGTTCCGGGAGGGCCGGGGTACAGCGCCGGGATGCCTGGGTCTCCGATGAAGCCTTTGGGCCCCATTTCACCCGGTAAGCCTCTCTTGCCATCTGAAAACCCAACAGCGGACAACAGCAGCGTGAGACTTGTGACAGGTAACAACCGTGTTGGCCTTCCTGTCCCCAGGAGACCGCCAGGACTCGAGGCTTCACAGTCCGGTCGGGACCTTGACGGCGGATGCGGTCGGTAGGTCTCCCTACCGTACTTCAACTTTAAAAAAGCCCCTCCTTCCGCCCGCAGACAATAGGCCGAGAGTCGTATGCCTGGCCAGGAGTCTGAGGGTGCACACGCTCCTCTCGGCCCGCCGCCAGCATCACGCTGGTTACTTGTCGGTGGCACAGTCCAGCCCCGTGGGGGGGGGGTCACTGCCCAACACTCCCGGGAAGACATGGGACGCGTGCACGTGAACCCGTTAGAGCTGCTGAGCCTGGTCTGCGAGAGACCCCGGCAGCAGAGCCCAGCGGGCAGTAGGGGGCGCGTGCTGTGTGAACCCCGGGGAGACATACGGTTGGTCTTACTTTTGACACCGTGGAGCCATTACCTTCATCGCCGATGGACGTGCCAGGGGGGCCTGGTGGGCCGGGGTCTCCTGGTTCACCCCGGCTTCCTGGCTCCCCGTGGGCCCCTGGGAATCCTGGGTCCCCTCTGGCACCTGGAACCGAGACAGACCCCGCAGTGAGAACAGGACGCGGTCCGGGACCCGCTTCGGGGTGCACGTTCCCCCAAACCTGTATGTACTTGTGTATCTTGTACCCTGAAGGACAGCGGGGCCCGAAGTTTTACTACGTGGGGGTCTCTGCTGGTAAGGAGCTCATTCCTGACCAAGCAGGAGCACTACGGGATTCCCATAATTGTCATAAAACTAGAGAGGCGGAGAATGCCAGAGAGTTACAGATCTACAAGGATTTTGGGGAGAGACTGGACATCGAGGGACCCCAGAGAACAAAACTAGCAGGAGTAGGTTCCATCTGGGAGCTCCTGCTGTGTGCACGGGCTCCCTGTTTAACACTCTCCCGATTCCCATAAAACCGCGGGGGGCGGAGCGCGCGGTAGCGCCCCTTTGACAGACACGTGAGGCATCGTGCCCACGGGCCCGACAGCCCGACAGTTGGACGCGGGTGCACTTGAACGGGGACAGGAGACGGGAGGGAGAGGGCAGAGGACGGTGGCGGAAGGGCATCAGGAGAGGTCAGCCGAGCGGAAAGCGGCGAGCGGGGGAGTGTCGGGCTCTGGCGGGAGCTTGGGGAACCGTGACCAGGGATCGGGCTGGGCGAGCAGCTGAGTCTGGAGGGGGAACGAAGAAGGAAACGACAGGACTGGGGGCCCCCTGTGCACCAGGGTCTGTGCAGGAAGACCAGGCGGGGAGGAGGGGGGCTTCCCGTGTGAAGCCCCCCCGCGCCCAGACCCCGGCTCCCGCCCGGATCCGCGTTTCCCGGCTGTCTGCCGGGGGGACGGCGCGTGTGAGCGCTCTCACGGACCCCATCCCGAAATGAGCACACGCAAATCGGCTTCGCTGGGTTGCCTGCGGGTGAACAGCTATGCTTTACCGCCCGACACGCTGGTTTCTGGAATACGGCTGGGAACGAGGAGAGGAAAGACAAGACAGCGGGACGTTTTACCGCGTAGGTATTACCAGCGGTTAGGGAAGCCATCACTCTATATGGGATCTTTAATTTCTTCTTTTAAATCTCAAAAGCAAGTCCTGGAATGAAGGGGGTCTGTGTCCTGTGTGCGTGCAGGTGTGGAGAGTGTGAGTCGGTGGTGCCTGTGCTGGGGCTCGGCTCCCTGCGGAGGGGCGCGGGGAAGGGGTGCTGGGCTCCGCACACCGGGGGCCGGGGGCTGCACCCTGCCCCTCCACTCATTTATACGTGACCTTGGGCACGGTACTTAACTTCCTGTGCTTCGAGTTCTCCACCGGCAAAACGGGACTACCATCAGGCCCCACCCCTCGAGGTGGTTAGGCAAAGTCGATCAATTAACAAGCCTGATGGTCTAACAACTCAGCCCCCTGCCTGGCTGCCGCCAGCACCACATAAATGCTGGCCGTTAGGGCGCAGTAAGAGACCAGATTAAAGCAAAAACCACAGATGCCCTCATTTGTTTGGAAGGAGGGGGAGATGACTTGTTTCAGTTACCTTGCAACCATTAGGAAAAAAAATCCAAGTCTCCTCCACCCTTTTGGCTTCCAACAAGCTCCTGCAAACCTACTCTGTGAAGATACTCATTTTCCCCCCTTCCCTGGGGGAATCCACTCGTTAGTCGGCCCCTCGCGCTCAGGAGCCCTCGCCTGCCGGCTCACCTACTTAAAACCATCACCTTCCCAGCGTGGCTTCAGAAACACAGGGTGGTGGGTGGGGTGGGGGGGCTGGATCAACTCCGGGCTCGGCTCGCGGGCGGTGAATGTTTTTGAAAAATTGCCAACGTTAATGTAAAACATTACGTTCCCAAAGCCTCAAGGACAGAATTTGCATTTCACCAACGTCACCGACAGCGCATCGCCCCTGTGTTCCTTTCCCTGGGGTTTCCGGCCTGGCAGGCGTGTCGGAGTCCACGGGTATCCCAACGGACACCCCTCGGACTCATGAGCGCCAGCCGTGCAGGCGGGGCGGTCGAGGTGTTGGGCGGGGACTCCAAAGACACCCATTTACCGGGATGTGTTAATTCGCCAGAACGCACCAAACCAGCTGTGCTTGGGGAGGGGAGCCTCCCTGCGGGGAACGCCCTCGGGGGGCTCCGCCGGGATGTCCTCAGCCCTGTGCTGGTGTAAGTTCTCACCAACGAGGGGCGAGCACGCGCAAAGGTTGTTATTAAACCGACAGACGGTCCGCACCAAGCAGGAGCGTGAGTCCTTGACCCGCGGACATACACGGGCGCAGGAGAAAACATTAGACCATCTTCGGTTAAAAAGGAAACAAAACAAACTCACCCTTTAAAACCCCTTCCTGATGTGTATTATTTAGTACCTACGCTGTTCAGCCGTTCGGGTAACCTACTCTCTGCCTGCTACTGTTCTGGAAATTGGGGACCCACAACGGCTAAAGCCCCTGGAGCTCCGCACGACGCGGTAAATCACCCATAAGTAGACACACATACGATTGCTCCGAGGGGTGCCGAAAACAATTTTTTTAACCTAGAAGGACTCACATCCAAAAAGGTTCTGAGCCCACTGCTCTTCTCGCAGAATTAGAATTGTATTTTGGTACGATCCTGGCGAGCTGGGAGGCTGAGTGAAACCGCGAGATGAGCATTAGCTGGGGCACACGCGAGACCCTTCGTGTACACCCAGGGGCCGCCTGGGGCACCGGGAGCCTCTCCCGGGCAGTCTGCCACTCGCAGACACCTGGGGACTCCTCGAAGGTCAAAAGGAGGCGGCTGTTGGCAGGCTGTTACGGATTATGGCCAATCTCGGGCTTCACACTGGCCAGCAGGGGGCATCGCCAGCTCGGCGCACGTGGGGCAGAAACCCGCGAAGGCGCCGGGATTCCGGCCGAGGGGGTGGGGTGCGCCCAAGGACTGGATTTCTCCAGCGACTTCCCAGGTGGCGAAACCAGGATCTGCCCAACGTAGGGGGAAACGCAGGGCTCGCCCAGCAGAGGGCGCTCTCTGAGGCACAGGTGACACGAGCGCCTCTCTGTGGCGCTGCATTTAAGCGGCTAAGGCAAGCTGTCCATGAGACTGATGTTCTCCAAAGGTTACGTTCTAAACACCTTTTGTTTTGCTTTGCTTTGTTTTACTTAGAAAACCTTTCTTGCCAGTTTATGACTGTGTCTGAAACACGAGAGAACCCTCTACGATGTAGACACGCAGGAGAAATCACATACAAACCTTTGGCCAGGGAGGGATGAGGTGAGTATGCGGGTGGACCTGGGTGGCCGGGGTCACCCACTTCTCCCTGGGGGAAGGGAAGAGGAAAACGGAAGAACGTGAGACCCGCCTTTTGGAGTTTTGGAAACTACGCCTATTTCCAGGGCATAAAGTTGAACGTGGACCATCACCTGGGGCACCGTCCCCACTGTGCTGTGGTGACGTCCGGGCATCCCAGCCACCCGCCAGACGCACTAAGAGGCAACAGAGCGGGCAGGCACCAGCCTCGCTTTGAAGTCCTTGTCAAACACCAGAAGTGGGCAGGGGACGACTTTTGGCAGGGTGGACGTTTCCCCTGTGTCCCCCAGCCACCCGTCGGATACCAGGGTGCAGCCACGCCCACGCTGGGAGCAACGCGACCACACCCCGAGCTGGACCATGAGACCACCGACACTTTCAGGTGCTGTCTTGGGGTCCTTGAGCCTCCCGGGGCCTCCGAGGGCCTAACTGCTGAACTCCCCTGTGCTCACCAGATCTGCTTCCCACAAGCAGGAACGTGTCCCCGCCTGGCTGGGTCCCCATCACCTGACCACCTGCACCCCACCTGGTCCTCAGCCTCCTGGTCCTCACCTCCCTGCCAGCCCATTCGTCAAACAAACTAACCGTATTCCACCCCCACCCCCCGGAACAGGGGATACCCCACCCTCTTGTTACTGCAAAGCCTGTTCCCACAGCCCCGCTGGTCCACTCTGCTCCTGGCCGCGGATCCGAAGTGCGGCCTCCACGCGCCCTTGCGTGGTGTGCAGCACCGTGAGGCCCGGACACGTGACCGATAGATCCGTGTCCATCTCATCTGTCCGGTGTGGGGTGCTGTGTGTTTGCTTAGCTAGTATCACACGGATGGAGGGTGCCTCCTCCAATGGGATGAACGGGGTGAACCCCAGCCAGAGGAAACTGAG
>PITB01038237.1:0-10242 GCA_004024585.1 Paradoxurus hermaphroditus
TGGAGAGATCTTCATTAAAACGGGCGCCGTGTGCCGTTAACGGTTTTGGGATGCCCCCAACCGACTGCGGTGCTTTCGAAGATACGTCCACAGGGTCTTTGATGTTCCTTCCCTCAAGAGGTGGAACTTAAGCCTTCTCCTTTGAGGGTGGGCTGAGCCCAGGGACTCACTTATAACAACAGATTCAATACGGCCAGAGTGATAGAATGCTGATTCTCGGGGTGCGTTTATTAAGAGGTTGTGCTTTCCAGGTTGGGGGTGTCCTTTGGCCGGGACCACTTGACGTGAGGAATTAGCTGCCATGTTTCGTGAGCAGCCGTGTAGAGCCGCCCGTGTGGCGAGGAACTGCAGCCTCCTGCCGCGGCCACGTTAGTGACTTGAGATCGGGTCCTTCACCACGGTTAAGTCTCCATGTGACTCCAGCCCCAGCTCTGGTAACTCAACTGCCATCTCGACCCTGAGCCTGAGAAGGTGTCGTTCGACTCCTGACCTTCAGAAACTGAGAGAGGTCACCAATGTCTGTTATTTTTTTTTTATTTTTTTTGACGTTTTTATGTATTTTTGAGAGACATAGAGACAGAGTGTGAGCAGGGGAAGGGGCAGAGAGAGAGGGAGATACAGAATCTGAAGCAGGCTCCAGGCTCTGAGACATCAGCACAGAGCCCGACGCGGGGCTCGAACCCACAGACCTGGAGATCATGACCTGAGCCGAAGTCGGCCGCCCAACTGCCTGAGCCACCCAGGCGCCCCCGACGTCTGTTATTTTAAGTCCCTAAGTTCCAGAGTTATCTGCTGCATGGCCATTCCTAACACAACACCACCACCATTTGTGAAGCCCTTCCTTCCCACATCGGAGTGGGCGTCCGAATTTTCTAGGCGGATCCCTGAAACCCCAGATTCTTTTGATGAAAGAAAATGGAAAAATGGTGTATGCCTGTGGATTGGAAGAATTGATGTTGTTAAAATGTCCCTATTACCCAAAGCCACCTGAAACTAATTTAATGTGGTATATCAAGTATATCTCGAAACGCCCCCCACCCCCACACACACATACAATTCCTGGGCCCCAGCTCCTGAGAATCAGATTGAGTAGGCTTCGTGTGGGGTCTCGGACTTTGCGTTTCTAACAAGTTCTCATTTCAAGGCTGGTCAGGGACCATCCTTTTAAGTGCAAAGGCCTTTTCTGCCTCCCGGAAAACCTTGCCGTGATCGTCTTATTCACGGCAGAGCAGAGCTTTTCCATGGCAGCGTCCTGGGGAATTTTTCTAGTCCTCCTAATCTACCCGAGGCCTCTGTTTGCTACTTAGTGTCGAAGCTGGGAATGAAGGTTGCTCGTTACAGCGAAGCCTTCCGCGGCTTCTAAATCGGCAGGTGTGTTGGTAGCCCGTCCAACAATTAGTCCGTTTGCCAGCTCACTCTTTACCAGGGCAATTTCTCTCTTACCTTGGCAGACTCCTCGCTAACCCTTGGCGTGGTCTTGGCGCTGCCTGGGAATCGCATAGACACATGCAAAAGGAGCTAAGGTCTCGGCACACCCATAGCATAAGCTGTAAGCTCCGGGGGAGGGAGTCGAAGGGGAAGAATGGTCTTCCCACTTTTTTCCTCTGACGCAAGTCACCGTCATTGGGGGAGGGAGAGAGAGAGAGAGAGAGCAAGAACTCCCCGACTGGAGCTAGGAATCCGCTGGATACAGACCCCTTTGTGCGCCTCTGTGGTTCTGTCTTCAGAGCCCTCCCTTGCCTTTATCTGAGCAACGCGGTTCCGTTCACATTGTCTTCTGAATCTGGCAGAGGATGAAATCAGAACGGAGGCTGGGAATTGCGTTCCTTTCTGACCTCAGGCCTCATCACCCAACTATCGGGAGCCTCTAAATGATACTTTCTCCCCCTTCCTGCAGGAGCTTGCGATTCGGTGGAGAAATCGGGCAAGGATTGCAGTATAGGGTGGGGCGCGCAATGCCCCGTGGGGAGGAACGGATGGCAAGTATCGGGGAATTTCAAACCTGAGAGAGCCGGGGAGAGCTTTGTGTGGCCGGGCATTGAAGTAAAGACTCCTGGGGGGGATGGGTCGTTAAAAATGGAGAGGGGGCGCCTGGGGGGTTCAGTTGGTTGAGCATCTGACTTTGGCTCAGGTCATGATCTCATGGTTCGTGAGTTCAAATCCTGCATCAGGCGTGCTCATGTCGGTGCAGAGCCTACTTCGGATCCTGTCTCCATCCCTCTCTGCGCCTCCCCCACTCATGCTCGCTCTCTCTCTCTCTCTCTCTCAAAAATAAACAAACTCTGAAAATAGATAGATATATAGAGAGACATCGGGAAGGATTGCGGGTAGGGGCAAAAGTGGGAAGGGGGGCTTATACTTGGCGGCTGCTGCAGCGTGGAAACGAGACGATTGATTTAACCGGTCGATGTTTTGTCAGTGAAGAGGATTAGGAGATATGTTGAGAAAGAAAAGTCAGAACTTCATGGTGGGGGATCTTAAAAGTCACTTGGGAAGCTTGGAAATTCTTTTCCGCGGAAGTAGGGAAAGTTTCGGAGCAGGGTGATGACGTGTGTCCTTCAGCGTTTTCTGAAGATGGATAAGGCACTGAAGTTAGGTTGAATTAACTGAGGGGCGTTGGGTGTGAGGCGGAGCACACCGGGGGGTGAGAACTCCCACCAGGGAACCACTTCTGTCATCTGAGCGAGACATAGCGAAGAGACGGACTCGAAGCAGGAAGACGCCTGCAGGGACCGAATCGTCGCGTTTCGGTGTCTGATTGGTTCGGGAGAATAACAAGGAATTGGAAGCGACCTCTCCTGGGGCGCCTGGGTGGCGCAGTCAGTTAAGCATCTGACTCTTGATCTCGGCTCGGAACATGATCTCCCACTTTGTGGGTTCGAGCCCCATCAGTGCGAAGCCTGCTTGGGATTCTCTCTCTGCCTCTCTCCGCCCCTTGCCTGCTTGTGTTGTCTCTCTTAAAATAAGTAAATAAACTTATTTATTAAGAGAGGGGGTGAGTTCCAGATGGAACCTTCATCAGCCAGAGGTCTAACACTGCAAGGCTGACTTGGACCGGGGACACACCAGGGATAGATTGCGTTTATAAAATGCACGGAGCAGGAGGCCTTGTAAGAAACCTTAGTTGGGGCCATCGGGCCATAGGACGATATTTGTAAATACATCCAAGAGAGGTCAGATGAGATGGAGGGTCCCCGTAATGCTGCAGAGTCCGGAAAAGTGTTCATCTCCCATGCAGACAGGCTGGGGGCTTGGAGAACCCAGAACCGTCCGGATCGAATGGGTTTGGCAATTAGGAGGTCAGGATGAGCAGTCTCATCTGATGGGCATTCAACATTTTGACCGAATTCCAAATGGAAGCGGGAAAACGCTAATGGAACGGGTGGTACGGCTTCTCCGGGACCTCCTGAACTCCAGGCCCACGCAGAAAAATCGCTTCCTGCCCGCCGGGATTGGGCTATTAAATCAGCACGGTCTTCGGGTTGGGCGAAGGGGTCATTGCTTTTCTGCAATCCAATATATAACTTACTAACTTCATCTTTCCATGTCTCCTTGACAAGGGTGGGTTGTTCCTTTGAGTGTGTGTTTCGCTGAATTCTTACAAAAATTTCCTGTGGTTTCTGGCCTCGTGCCCCGCACCTGGTAGACACTCAGAAACTTAGCTGTCGGATTCCCCATCTCCTTGTTCTTGCGAAATAAGAGGGTGGGTCTCAGTATCAGGCAGGTGAAATGACCTTAGCAGCTGAAGGGCACCTTAAATCGCCTCCGGGCAGCCCCGAAGTTCCCTCCAGGGAGCCCAGCCTTTATGGACAGAAGTTCAAGAGCGACCACAGTTGCTCAGAGCAAGCACAGAACGACCGTGTCAGTTGCGCGCCTGGTACCGACCACAGAATCAGATCAGATCACTCTCGTCCCCCTGGGCTAGCTCGTAGGCTGTCCTCAGCATCCCAACTGCTTTAAAACCTCCACTTCAAGTTTCCAAACACGGTACTCCGGTGCCTCCAGATTAAGGTCCCACGAGAAGGAAGTCCAGCTGTTCATCCCCCCCGGGAGGGAAAGTGTACATCGATGCTGTGTGTTCCAGATCCCAGAAGATCTGTCTTCTGCTCTTGAACTTGATGTGGGATGGCTTGATTTGGGACAAGTCAGTTCCCCTCTTTAGGACTGACTTTCGTCCTCCCCTGGGCCAATGCTTTGTGCTCCCTTTTGGTCATCTTTAAAGGCCTGTTCCCAAGCAGTTCGTGGGGATAAGATGGACACCGTTGGGGGCCAGGTGAACAAAGACGACGTGGAAAAAAAGGCTACCCAACAGCATTTTGTTTCTTAGGAAAGCATTTTCTGGGGAAGTGCTCTCCCTTTAGTTTTATTTAACTTTTAAATTTATTTTAATGTTGATTTTTGAGAGAGGGAGAGAGAGACAGAGTGCAAGCAGGGTAGAGGCAGAGAGAGACACACGCACAGAATCTGAAGCAGGCTCCGGGCTCTGAGCTGTCAGCACAGAGCCAGACAAGGGGCTTGAACTCACCAACTGCGAGATCATGACCTGAGCCGAAGTCGGATGTGTGTGTAACCGACGGAGCCACCCAGGCGCCGCAAGTTTTCCTTCTTCAGACAGCATTTTCTTACAAAAAAATTTCAATATGTAGCAAAGCTGAAAGAATTTCATGGTGCACATGCTTCTCCTCAACCACCTACATTCTACTTAGCATTTAACTGCACTTGTTTTATCGGATACCTTTCCGTCTCTTTATCCTCCTCTGCCCGGTGTGAATTCTCTTCTATTTTCATGAGCCCTCAGGGCATTGGGGATCTCTTGAGGCACCACAGGACCATGGGAAAGTTCAGGAAAGTTGCCAGATAGCCTCTGAGACAAATTGGA
This sequence comes from Paradoxurus hermaphroditus, assembly GCA_004024585.1. Taxonomy (NCBI): domain Eukaryota; kingdom Metazoa; phylum Chordata; class Mammalia; order Carnivora; family Viverridae; genus Paradoxurus; species Paradoxurus hermaphroditus. The sequence goes on from PITB01038237.1 coordinate 4,880, forward strand.
GTTGGCAGATGGGTCACCACCGCCATCTTGGATGTCCTCTGAGGGAGATTTTTGTCCTTGAATCTTTAGAGACCAGCATTTGCTAAAAGTAATGCGTCAACTGTATAACATAAAATACGAACATAAGGACACGGAGCTTTTTTATAAAACACAGAATTTGTTGTTTTACACCAGGACAGAAATTCATCACAGCAGCCTCCAGCCAAGATATATACGTATTCCGGTATCGCTATTACACAGAGGAGGAGGGGGAGGATTTTTTTTCCTTCTCACAACTGTCCAGCTCCCAGAAAACTGGCTTCATTGCTTCTGGACAGGCACAAGCTGGTTAGACTCGTCATCAGCCCTTCTCAACGTCACCACCTGTCCCCCTCTCTCCCTGTAGTTCCGGCAGTGGCTCACCTCTCACTGCCCATGAGTCCGCGTGGGCTGAAGTAGCAAATGTGAGCTCCCCGGGTCTGAGGTCAGCTAAGAAGAGCCTTAATAACCACAGACGCCTCCTATTTCTCTCGGAAGCTCTGCAACTGTCTGTCAGATGCCTGTATCTCAGTTTCCTTCTCCGTAAAACATGGCCAGGAATTTTTATCTTGCTCTAGTTTGAGGGCGGTTGTGATTGAATAGAGAGAGAGAAAAAGAAAGGGAAAGAAAGAAGAAAAAAAGAGAAGAAAGAGGAAGAAAGAAGAGAGAAAGAAAAGAAACAAAAAAAGGACAGAGAGAAAGAAGAGAAAGAGAGGAAGGAAGAAAAGGAGAGAGGAAGGGAGGAAGAAAGGAAGGGGAAGGTTAGAAACTTAAAACTCCTGATAAATACATGGAAATTTTCAACTGTATTGAAATAAAAATCATAAGGCAAAAAAACACCTAGAAGGAAAAACAGTCAGAGGGCAGCATGCTAGAATTATGGATGAGGGATTATTTCCTCTTCTGGTTTCCAAAATTATCTATCAGGTGATACGGTGTTATTTTTTAAAATGCATTAGGACTAAGCATCTGTTCTTACCATTTGGGGACAAAAAGCAAGACATGATCTCTGTAGGGGATAGCTGAAGAAGAAAATGACCGTCTTTTGGGAGAGAACTCGAAATACTATGGAGATGACCCTTCTTTGCCTAATACGAGCATCGACTGCTGATTTCTGCCTTCCGTATCCTAGGAACATTCCTTTACCTGCTCCCCTGCAAAGGGGAAAGGTCTGGGGTCTCTCAGGTGCGTTGAGAATTTTTGAAAGTCAAAACTTCTGGCGGATTTTATCACTTTTCAGCTCTAAGAAGACTTTGTGAGGTGTGGGGTTAACGGTTGGTTAACTTGCTAACCGCGGTCTTGGGCGCCGTGCTACTTTCCACACTGGATTAGCGGTGGCTCCCAGAATAGAATTTCCAGTCTGCCCATCTAGGACACAGTTCATGTGAGCAGGAAGGTGGGAGGAGTGTGGAATGGCTACAGATCCATTGGAGATTTGGAGAGCACAGAATGTGAACCCCGGGGAGGTCACAGGGGAGGCAGCCTTTGAGATTCTTTGGGTGTGCAGTTCAGAAGTTCCGTTTTTACCAAACCCTTTTCCCTGCTGCCCTCATTTCCAAGGGATTGAATTTACATCAGAATTGGGCTTCTAGTCTGGTCTCCCCAATTAAAGTTTCAGAAGCCGATAGTTGTGAAAAATGGAATGTCTTATTTTTTTATTTATTTTTTATTTTTTATTAAAAAAATTTTTTTTAACATTTATTTGTTTTTGAGAGACATAGAGACAGAGCGTGAGCAGGGGAGGGGCAGAGAGAGAGGGAGACACAGAATCGGAAGCAGGCTTCAAGCTCTGAGCCGTCAGCACAGAGCCCGACGCGGGGCTCGAACTCATAGACTGTGAGATCACGACCTGAGCTGAAGTTGAATGCTTAGCCGACTGAGCCACCCAGGCACCCCTTATTTATTTATTTATTTATTTATTTATTTATTTATTTATTTATTTATTTTTTTAACGTTTATTTAGTTTTGAGAGACCTCAAGACAGAACGTGAGCAGGGGAAGGGCAGAGAGAGAGGGAGATACAGAAACTGAAGCAGGCTCCAGGCTCTAATGAGCCATCAGCTCAGAGCCCGACGCGGGGCTCCAACTCACAGACTGTGAGATCATGACCTGAGCCGAAGTCAGCCGCTCAACCAACTGAGCCACCCAGGCGCCCCTGAAAAATGGAATGTCTTAAAAATCGTTCATGGTTACCTAGAGAGGTAGAGAGTGCAGGAGCTGGCAAGGCAGAGCTTGGGAATGTGAGCCGTGAATCCTCTGATTCATACTTGTATCATCTTGGGGCATCAGGCTTGGGGCCCCTGACGGCATTCCAGAGCGGTCTCCGTCGGACGGCCCAGGTCGTTGCCTCCGTCTGCTGTGTTACAGCAAGACGTGTAGATGCTGGGTGTTCATTCGCCTCTCCGCTCCTGAGCTGCTGTACAAATACAGCCTCGTAATTAAAACCGTTCATTATCTCAGAAACCCTTCCGGCGAGGAGATGAACAGAGCTGGGGAAAGATGGGGTCTCCTTCCTGCCTCCCTCTGACGATCAACCATAAACACAGAGGAATGTTGCATAAAATCTAACAGCGACCACAATAAACACAAGTACACCCAGTCCAAGTTTAAAGAAAGGACGTTCTGCCAGAACAGTAAGTAGGGTCTGAGGCTGCAGTAACCCTCGGAGGCGAAGCAGGAAAGAGGACCTCCAGGCGGAAAGGCTGGGGTTCCCGGATTCGGCCTGGGTTCGCCGGGAGATGCAAATTTTGCCCCCTGTGTAAAACCGAATGCCTTGACAAACTCCGTGCCCTTTGACCTCATGGCTCGCCTCCCAGCTCAGATAAAAAAAAAGCGCTGAGGAAGCTTTCCCTCGCTCTAGGATTCTGGACACGAGACAAAATTTGCCCCCGGGGAATTCAAACCACAGCTATAGGAGTTGTGTATTTGCCTGTGTTCTGAGTTTATACTTCCTGTGACGTGCGAGAAGCCCGAGCTGAGACATGAACATAAGAACCTGCCTTAGCGCCCCGTATCTTTGGCAGAAGAAAACCTGAAGAAGTACCCTGGATGGTTTTTTTTCTTTCTTTATTTTGAAAGAGAGCCAGCGAGCAGGGGAAGGGGCAGAGAGAAAGGGAGAGAGAGAATCCCAAGCAGTTTCTGCACCGTCAACAACAGAGCCCAAGCTGGGACTCAGACCCGCGAACCATGAGGTCATGACCTGAGCCGAAATCAAGAGTCGGAGGCTCAACTGACCGAGTCACCCAGGGGTGACTTTCATAACTTGGTTCCCTTGTTTTCATAACTTCCCCAGAATGAGCGACCATGATTGAGGACAAGTGCCCCATTACCAGTTTCAGTCACTTGAGGACAGAAATCCACCATGAGGGAGAGGCTGGCGACCTTACAAACCCGGAGACGGACTTCAAAAATATAACACATCCGAAAGCTACAAATATGCTTCTCTCAAATTATTAAAGAAGTCAAAAATAGAAAATCCACGATGAAAACTCAGGACGGCACACAAAGAAGGTTGGGAAAAGAACCAGAGAGAATGTGAGATAAAGAGTAGACTTGAAATTAGCAATTCGGTGGATGGGATCACCTTGGGAGTGAAACAGGAAAACGCAGTCATAAATAAGAGAGCAACCTGCTAAGGTTTCCAAACAGCAGAGCCAGAGAGCTGAAAAATAGGAATAACTAAAAGATTTGATAAAATTCCCAAAGGGAAAATGAGAGAGAAACTAAGAACAGGCAGTTTAGAGGCACAGAGAATGGACGACGTAGGTCTGAGCTCCATTCAGCTAAGACTTCGAAGGATGGAGCACGGAGAACGTGAGAGCTAACGACCGTGGACGGAGAGCTAACTACACACAGGCATTGACGGAAACCACTGCTTGATGGCATACTTCAGCAGGAAAGACGGACTCCGTAAAGAAAGCGTGATGGAATCAAAGCAGCGTTGAGGCAGGAAGTTAGACTCGGACATTAAATGAGCAATGAGTATAAAGTTAACAAAGGGAATAAAGAGGTGAAGAGGGGGCCGTGTCAAGGCATTTGAAAGTCTTCGTGTGGATGACAAGAACGATAGCAACAATAACTTTCAATTTTCTTAAGTCCGTCGTCCTACACGACACTTCAGTGTGGCCATAAAAGAAAAGAATATGAATAATTGCAAGCTGGAGAGACAATAAAAGAACATACAAATAACTTGATCGATCTAATAGAAGTTAAGGAAAGAGCAAAGAAACAGACCTAGCGAATAGAAAGCACCAGATAAGATGGGAGAAAACAAGTTCGGACTTACAACTTCTCAAAATAAATGTAAATGGATTAAAGTCCAACATGGAAAGATTCTTGGATTGGGAAAGAAAAATAATAAATAATAAATAAATAATTAGCCTCAGAAAAATAAGTCTCTGTCCAAAAGCACCTGAGTCTTTGGAGAAGGTCCTTATTCCCTTCAAACTTCCTCCGTGCATTCCACTTCTGGTGTTTTCTACAGCAGGGGATAAAACTAATTGTTGCTGTGCATGGGCAGGAAAGGATAAAATCAGTGTATAGAAAAAAAAAAAAAATGAACACATGTCCTGAGGTGTGGCTGATGGGAGAACTGACTGCTTTTCTTGGATTAACATGAAAACCTTTCTCAAACCGATTCTAAACTCTTAAACTTTCCACGGAGCCGTGGTAGTGCAGCTTTTTGGTCAGTGGGACGGGTCCAAATGTTCCTTTGTGTAAAAGAAGATTGGGCCATTCACTCGACAATAATTAATTAAGAAAAGCCATAACCCCGGCCCCAGTGCTAATGGTTGCAATTTTGTGATTTTTACGTTGCCCTCTCACAGTTCATGAAAAAGCATTTACAAAGTTTAGAAAGGTGGACTCAGGAAAGGAAGGCGGGCCAGCCATGTTCTCCAGGGAGAACCATCCACAGGCAGAAAGAGGTTTCGGGAAAAACAGCCTTTTGGTTCAGCATCAAGGACATATGTCTTCAGGGAAGGTCGCTTCCTTGTGCTCTGCTTGGCTGAAACCCTCTGGACTCCATCCACTGACTGATTCCTAGAGGCAGAGAGTGTCAGAGCTGGAAAGAACCTTCTGAATTTCCAACCTGTCAAGCCTCTATCAAGATGAAGAAAATTGTATGTCCTCCCAGCCCCACCGTGGGCTCAGCAGAATGAGCTTAGTTTTCTTAGTTTGCCCACAGTCCGATTACAAAATGACATACAAGGGGCGCCTGGGTGGCTCAGTGCATTAAACATTGGCTCAGGTCATACCTCATGGTTCGCGGGTTCGAGCCCCACATCGGCCTCTGTGCTGACCGCTCAGAGCCTGGAGCCTGCTTCCGATTCTGTGTCTCCCTCTCT
>PITB01038238.1:0-10229 GCA_004024585.1 Paradoxurus hermaphroditus
ACGGGGTCTTGCTCACAGCTCTATTTCAATCACTTTCCGGTACTAGTTCTGTCAATAAATATTTGGTGAATAAATGATTATTCAGTTCAATTATGTCTGTTTGTTAAAGTCATACAATGCGATATTCAGTACAAAAACCAGACTTGTCTTCTTTGCCACAGGTATGCAGTAAATAATTACCTGAAATTAAATGCGTATTTTAGGGGGAAAAAAAGTTTGTAAGTCACTAAAAGACAATGTTTACAGTAACTTATTTGTTCATAATACTTAACTGTATGAAATTATTCACAATAATTTCGTTTCGTTTCAAGTTTGCCTTTGGGAAAGGAAATGGCAGGACGAGAGCGGGAGAGCCAGCCGCCGCCCGGAGGCCAGCCCGCCGGCACGCCCACCGGCCGCCCAGCTCCCTGGAGCTCTAATCGAAGGAAGTAAGGAGGAGTGACAAGACTGAGTGACAATGAGTACTTTTATGCCTCCATCAGTGTTCAACCTCGGTGACATGGTGATTTACAACTGCACCAGCAAAGGCCAAACACATTCTATGAAAGAAATCATCAAAAGGCAACAGAACTTGGCATTGAAACATCCAAGCAAGTGGACTTGAGAAGAAAAATACAATAACACTCAGGAAAATAGTTATCAGAATGAAGACAAAGAATTCACAGGAGGGTGACACTGGTTAACTAAACAATGTACAACAAGGTCAAAATCACCTAAGTTAGAACAAGACACGAAAGATGCTATTGAAATCGACTTCATTTTTAATCATATGAGCTATTTCGGTTCAACATAAAAGACAGAGCTGCATCTTGGGTCACGATGGAGAAGAGAGTTAACTACTGTTTCAAAGAGAGATTTTCTCCTTAATGAGCAAGATCATAAAAAGGTAACTTACCTGACCCCGCATCACAGACATCTGACTTTCAAAAGTAGCTTTGTTAAATCTTCTGTCAGTCTTTATGGAAAAGGGGAGAAAAAAAATCCTACATTATTAGAATTCCAAAAACCAAGAAATTTGAAACAAATATTTGAAAACAAATGAACTCTTCACGTAAGGGCATTCCAGAGCTCTCCTAATTGAAAAATAACATGTAAAAGTATTTTTACTTGATGTATTTTTGTATGCCTCTAGCATGACAAGAACAGTTTCTTTATAATCCAGCTGGTCCCAAAAGGATTTAAAATGACCTTCCAGCCAACAGTTTAGGTGTTTTTGAGAGAATTAAACTATAGCAGCTCACCAAACATGTATTATAATTTATGGAGTACTTTTGTAAAAATTCAACTTTTGAAGAAAACAACTTAACAGGTTTTAATATAGACTTACTTCTAGGAACACTCATAATCAGTGTAACTTCACAAATTTATGCTCCTGTAAAGTAAAACTGTTAATTCCTTTTTAAGTCAGGCTCTACGCCAGAAGCAATAAACTGCAAATTAGCTCTATTAAGAAAATCTCGTTTGACATTTATTTCATTTTCTGCAATAATTAAAACTAAAAATTTATTTACCTTAAAAAGTTCATGAAGATCTTCACATAAATCCTGCACAAAGTTCATGTCAGAAATATATGGTAGAACCAAGTTCCTTATTTCTTCAGAAAAAGGAACTTTTGCTTGAGGAAGCCAAGCCCAATGAAATGGATCTAGAAGAAAAAAGAGAGAGAGAGAGAGAGAGAGAGAGAGAGAGAGAGGAGGAAGTTATCAGAGAACAATCATCCTGACTCCAAGTTTGGATGGTGAATTCAGATGGTAAAGCAGTGTAAGGTACTATTTAGAACTAGTTAGGTTCCTGAGTTTTAAATAGGAAAGAGTAAGAATTTTGATAATGAGTCTATCTCGGACAACCTTATATTAAAAAATATATCTGAATCTCTAGTTTCTAAAATTGGAAATTAAGGGACACCTATAATTTGTTCACACACACCAAAAACCATGGCTAAGGTTTCCCTGCCCCCCTCCCAGTCACAAATCATCAGGAATTGACCACTCATGAGTGTGTGTGTGTGTGTGCATGTGCACGCGTGCGCATGTGTATGTGCATGTGTGCACATGCGTGCAACTATACGATGCTTCAAAATTTTTTCTAAAAAATTTTTTTTAAGTTTATTTATTTATTTGTTTTGAGAGAGAGGGAGGGAGAGAGAGAATGCAAGCAGGGAAGGGGCAGAGAGAGAGGAAGAATCCCAACCAGGATCCATGCTGTCAGCACAAACTGACAAACTCACAAACCGTAGGATCATGATCTGAGCCGAAATCAAGAGTCAGAGGCTTAAGCGACTGAGCCGCCCATGGTGTTCCCAAACGTTAAGTCGGTAGTAGGTAAATAGGCAAATGTCTCTAAGGATCAAAGATTCGTGACTTCAGGCTAATTCTAGGTCTCTCCTATGAAGACCATTAATCTACACAGTCCTAGGGTGAGAAAGATTGGTAAAGTAGGAGGATCTTGAAGAGAGGGTGGGTGCACGTCAGATTCCCGCCAGAAAGTATACGGAAGGCTTATGACAATACGATCACCCACAGAGCTCTGTGGCTACATCCGCCGAGAACCTCCTACATCTAGAGTCATTCCTTCTGACTTCTCTCTTATCATCTCCTTGTCCACTATGGGCAGTCCACAGTCCATTCCACAGAAAGCCTCCCCTCTTGCCCACATCTCCCTGAAGCTGTATCTAATTTCCTTTTTACTTTCCCCTGACCGATCACATAAAAGCTCTTATTCCATGCCTGCCTTTACTTCCCTATCCCTCAACTCCTATTATCACCATTCAAACGTTCTCCCCTAAGACCACCGGCCATCTCAGAGTCTCTCTGAAGCCACACTTGCGGTCCTCATGCCACTCAATGTCGCTGTAGCAAGTAGCGGTTCTATCATCACCCTTTGTGCAGTTCTCCCCTGTGTGGCTTTGGAGACACTACTCTCCTAACGTGTACGTTCTATCCTTTAAGCCACTTCTCTTGTTTGCTGGCTTTTCCTCTTGCCTTCAGTGCCACCATTCCCCCCTTTCTCTCATTCATTTATTTGCTAAACATTCATGAAACATTCCCCGAGTATTTGTGAGCCTCACATTGTCCTAGTGGTGGTATTTGTTCTTGATTTCCCTGAGGTAAACACTACCTCAATATCAACTATATTTAGTTTAAAACCTATATCCTCAATATCAACTCCTCTTTCAAGTTCCAGATCCTTAATTCTCATTTGCATATTTGGTAAAAATTTCCCAGGTGTACTGTATGAGTTCTTAACACTTTTAAAATACGATTTGCATGTAAATTCCGAACTATTAGAGGGAAAAAAACAATGAAACAAAGACATCTCAAGTCGATTCAACAAAAGATAGGAAAGGGAAAAAAATTGAAATTCATGGTCGAATAGAAAAAAGTAAGATGGCAGGAAAAGTTCAAACACATTATTTATTGAGACGTTAACTACAGTTAAATGCACCTATTAAAAGAATCTCAGATTGGGTAAAAAAATACCCAGTTAAGTGCTGTTTAGAAGTCAAATGCTTACAACAAAATGATGGAAGTAAAAAATAAAAGCATAGAATAACACCAGGCAAATGTTAATAAAAAGAAATGAGGTGTGGCAATATTACAACAGATAAAATAAGTAAAAAAAAAACATGGAGAGGGACAACGTGAGATATATTTCACACTAATAAAAGAACAAGTTACCAACAAGATAAAACACTGAGCCTTTAGGCATGTGAAATACACAGCAAAAAATGTACAGAAATGCAGGAAGAAATTGCCAAAATCACAATCTTAGTCAATTTCGACTCTCAAAATTTAACAGATCAAGTGGTTAAAAAAAAAATGATTTGACTAACAACTAACAAGCTTTAATTAATAGACGGATGTAGGACTTTGGGTCCAGACACATTCTTTTCAGATACCTTTAAACTGGTACCTACCCGATTACAAAGGAATTACTAACAAATTCAATCAGCAGAATTCACGCAGTCACATTCACAGGTCACGAAACAATAAAACTTGAAGATAATAATGGGCAGCCTTTTTTTTTTTTTAATCAACTGACATAGAAATTTTATTTATTTATTCATCAATTTTTATTAAAAAAATTCTTTTAGGGGCGCCTGGGTGGCTCAGGCACTTAAGTGTCTGATTTCGGTTCAGGTCATAATTTCGTGGTTTGTGAGTTCGTGGCTCAGGAAGTTCTTTTTTTTTTAAAAAAATTTTTAATGTTTATTTTTTATTTTTGAGAGAGAGCAAGCACATGAGCAGGTAAGGGGCAGAAAGAGAGGGGGACAGAGGATCCGAAGTGGGCTGTGTGCTGACAGCAGTGAGCCCGATGTTGGGTTTGAATTCACGAACTGTGAGACCATGACCTGAGCTGAAGTCAGCTGCTCAACTGACTGAGCCACCCGGGTGCCCCAGTTATAATTCCATAAAAAACTTTGTACCTATAAATCTAGATCTCAAGATGTCATGAACAATTTTAAATAAAGATGTCTAAAACTAGCTCAAGAAGACGCAGTAAACCAGACCCTCAACCACAGAGGAGATGGTAAGGCAGCTAACACACTACTCGTTGAAAAAGAGCTGCAGGCGTAAACTGTTTTATAAGAGACTACTACCCAAAACATTAAAGGTAAGTTCTATCTGTATATTAAAATACATGATTCTCATCCATATAAACGTTACATACATTTAAAGACTTACTCTACAAGACTAACACAAGCCAAAAAACCAAAACCAGACACAGTCTCTCAAAAATAAGTAAACAATACACAACAAGTCCCGTGGAGAACATACGTTTGCATCCCTGACATCTAGAACAGAGCCCTACTGAGTGATTATCCTTCAGCCAGTTTTTCTTTTCCTTTTTTGATATTCAGAAGTTTTGTTTCCTTCCCATTCTGGAAAAGGGTGATTACAGAATGTATAGATGGTTCTAAATACTTACATGCTCTCCACTCATCAGGATGCTTAAAAGGAAATGCCAGACCATTATCAATTGCGGCTATTTTAATAAGTGATTCTTTATCATCAATCCATTTCGTTTCCTAAAGAAGGAAAAAATGGCCTGCTGATAAAAAATGATATGAATATTTCTAAAACACCAAGTACTAAATAAATTTTTAAAAATTATTGAAGTTTAAGAAGAGACTAAAAAATAAAAAATAAGTTGCCTTTTATTAAAGGTCTTACTATAAATAAAAAATAAGTTGTCAGAAAGTACAAATTTCCACCCTTGAAGGGAAGAAACTGTCTTATAAATCAGTAAGAATTTCATAATCACTATTTTTTTCATTTACTATTATAAATTCAGACAGTAATGGTTTCATTTCTTTCCTCCTTGGGGAAGAGGACTTGGAATTATTAAGACTTGAAAATATGTTGTTTCAGATAATTTATCGCTAGACGCACTGCTTCAGTGTATGACATTTGAAAAATATTGGTATTTCTAAGAGAACTTCACAAAGCTACCTCATTAAAAATTTAGTCTTTCCTGGGGTCCCCCCAAAATATTTAGTCTAAATACAAAATGTTTCTAAATAAAACTCCTCAAGGAACAATGATAAGAAGGTCCAGTGGAAGGAATCTCAAGATACTATTAATTACAGAAAGTAGGCCATTCCTAACTTCTACATTCTTCTATAGCAGAAACAAAGACCTTGAGAGCAAGAGGGATTTCATGTTAAAGAGTATTTATTACATAAAGATAGACTGTTACCATTATTAAGTGGCCTAGTTAAAAATAAAAGGTAAAAAACGCAATTTTAAAATTAGAAGTGTTAGCATAAGGTCTGTGTCATATATGTCTGATTTGTTTCTTTTCGTTTATATCAAATATCGTACCTCAATGAAAATGCACAAAATAGTTAAGAGCAAAAGAATGAAATTTTCAGTAAAATCTAATTGCTTAAGATATGCCAATAAAATATATTTAGTAACTATTATGAAAATATATATTTATGTGTGTATTTAAATCCATTTCTGCTATAGCTGCCATTCAATTTCTTTTCTTCCATTTACAATTTTATTGAGGTATAATTTACACACTATAAACTTCACATATTAAAATGGACAATTTGATAAGCATCCACAGATGTGAAACCTTCACCCAAAGTTTCCTGGTGTCCTTTGCGGTCGCTCCCTCCTCCCCTTCCTCCCTCTGCCCGGCAACCCCCCCTCCCCCCCCCCAACAACCAGGGTCTGCTTTCTGTCACTAGGGATTAGTTTGCACGTTGCAGATTTTTATATAAATGGAACCAGACAGTGTGTTCCCTTTGTGAGTAGCTCCTTTCACTCTGCGGGATTTTGAGATTCGTCCACATTATGGAGTCATAAGACTCAGAAAGAAGTGAATTACTAAAATATAAACATGTCGACCAAAAATACTTTTTTACATAAAAGTAAAATCTGGTAGTTCTACAACAAATTTCCCAAATTCTAAAAAAAGGACCAAGCTGGTATCATTCTTCTACTCTAATACAACATAAAATATAAAGCTGCACAGAGATACAGAAAGTTGAATTTAAAAAATGCAATGTAAACAGGGAAGGAAAGAAAAAAGATGAGAAAATCAGCAAAAGGAGATAAAACCAAGGATCTAAGTGAAGGAAATGAAGAAATGAAGAAAAACAAAAATTTAAGGAATTTTTTATAGAAATTGCATGAGTGTCTGTGTATAATTTTGAAATTTCCTTACCTTAACTTCCTTTCCCTGTTTCTGCTTTTCATATTTGATTAACCAATTATCATTTCCCCTGTCTTTCAAAACAAAACAAATGTTACTCCATTTTTTATGGATATCATAGCTTAGTATCAAAGGAAATAATCTAGTCACCTCTTGATTTTCAAGACTTTGGTTATCTGTGACACGTGTATACATATTAAAGGCAATCTAACACATACAAACTAAAAAATACTTTTAAATGTTAATTAACACTTTTTGAGGGTTTACTCTGTGCCAGACATTGTTATAAGTATTTAACATGTACTAATTCATTTAATCCTTATAACCATTCTGTGAGGTATGTATTATCAAGAACTACTAAATCGAGGTTATTAAAATCAAGGATAACTTCTCTTTCCCTTAGGAAGAAAAGGCATGTACCTCTATTACCAAGCAAATCTCTGGGTAGGCTCTCACCCAACATTTACATAGAAGTACTCTATGCCTCTACATCAAATTTAACATTAATCTAAGACCACATTAATTAAGAAGGCAACTCTGGAAAAGTATGTAATGCTTTTTCGGAAACTAGTATAAATGAGCAAATATTCTGGACTAGTGGTTCTCAAACTTGAGAGTGCTTCAGAATTACCCCACAGACATGTTAAAACAGACCGGTGGCCCCCCTATACAGAGTTTCTGTTTTAGTAGGATGGGGGTGCCCTCCTGAAAAGATGCATGTGTAACGAGTCCACACACAAAACTGACCCAGCCAGTCCAGGGAACCACGTCTGGGAACCAGTGTTTCAGATCATCTACGTCATTGCTCCCCTCTGGCACAGAAAACCTAAGAGTTTAATGTACATATAGACTATGCTAACAGCTACCGAATGTCGAAATAATCAAGTTCTAATTGTTCACATTAGGCAGATAACGTTTCTGGCTTTGTCCTACTGCCAAGAAGTCCCCCAGGAGAGACAAGAACGGGCCTCTATCAAGGGGGGAGAGAGCTGCCGTGAGTCAGACTCGCCAGCACCAGGTTAACTGTGCCCCAGGGAGTCGGCGCCACATCTGTGTTCCAAGGCGGGTAGAGAGAAAATGGCCTCAGGACTTCTGCATCAACATTTTATGTCTTTAATTTGGATAACGAGAGTTGAATACAATTGCAAGCTAACAAGATTTGAGTAAACAAGTAAGAGAACTTCAATACCTGTATTTCTGATGATGTAATCCAAAATAACTAATCTTTCAAACTGTGACTGAAACTGTTTTCTAATATTCTCGGGCAAAGGGTCAGCTTCAAATTTCCTAAGCCAATATTCGGCCTCCTTGTAACCTTCAACAAATAACTGAAAGGAACCAATCTATAATTTTAAGAACTAGAGTTAGAAAAGAAAGTACAAGAACAAAAGGATTACTTCTTTAATTTCTCAGCAGTTTCATCATAGCGTGTTATATAACAGGACAAGAACAACAGAAGGGTTAACACTAATTTAGATAAGCCATATTTATCAAACTATTTTTATACACTAATTTTAAATAGCCGTGTAAAGAATGCATAATAAGTTAAAAATGCCCCACCCTAAGCTTTCAAGGAGCACAGAAGCTATTTCAGGAAAACTAAAAAAGAAAACGCACGTGTGTCCTCCAGGTGAAAATCTCAACTCAGAATGATGTTTTCTAAAAATATTCATTAAAATGAATTTAATTATAGTGGCCAAATACTACACCTATCCTGGTCATTTCATAACAGTGCATAACTTTATCTTATTGAAGAAATACCACACGATTTTTTTTGACAACATAAAACACATAGCCTTTTTTTTTTTTAATGAATTCTTTGATTAAAAATTAATTCTTTGGATTAAAGATCTGGTCACAAATTTTAAAGAATCAATCAATCAATCATAAAATCTATAGTGATTTTAAAGAAAATCCTTTCCTTGAAGACATGTCTGTTTTAAAATGCATTTCTGTCACTGAAATTACTAAATGTATTTACGGCACGCACAGGACACACAGGTTACCTGGTTGGTCTCATAAATACAAATAACCACAAAGAAAATCTATTTCTTATCCTAACACTATGTTCTCATTGTTGGCATGAAATTTTAACTATATTTCTAAAAAATTTTCTTTAAAGCACCTAACGAATAGTCAGAAATATGGAAATAATATCCTTTTTTAGTTACACTTAATTTTAGCATATCCAAGGACTAATGGGCCTTATAAAAATTTTCAAACTTCCTTCTTATTTGGAGTACAATTTTAAAAACAATTTAAGTTAACCATGAATTTTTACTCAAATTCTTTTATCTAGACAAAAGCATAGCAACTACAAAAAAAAAATCACAGGTCAAATTACACATATATTTATACACATGTATATAAAAATATGTATTTTTATATATTATATAAATATATATATGTAATACATATTACATTTGTATATATATACAAAATCACAGGTCAAATTACGTATATATTTTTTATATATATGTAGCTTAGGTTTATATATATATATAAATTTTATATATATATATAAAAGCCTAAAGTTTTTCTAGAATGCCTTCCCATTAACCCTCCCCACTCCTGCTTAGCCAGCTGCTAATCAATCCTTAGGTTTCACTAAAAGTGATAAGAAAAAACAAAATTCATTATGTGGTCAGTAAACACAGTTACTACCGCTTACTTCATACAATGTGCCAGGCACTATACCAAGAGCTTGTCATGAACTTCTTCATTTTATCTCACAACCTCAAGGGGTAGTTTTTCTCATCCCAGTTTACAGAAACTGGGGCTTAGGGAGTCAGCTTCAAATTTCCTAAGCCAATAGGAACTTGCCCCAGGGCTCAGAACTAACTGGCCGAGGGTCTGCGAGGGAAACTAAGTCTTCCTGACCTGTGCTTTCAGCCAGTACTTTAGAAAGCCTTAGATGCAAACTCCTCTTGGAGACAGCATCCCCAGCCCTCCAAGCTGGGTTAGACATTCCTCCCAGAGACTCTGTGAGCATCTAACCATCCTAACAGCCTTCCTGTATCACACTAAGATTGCTTATTCACTGAAAGCTCTCTGAGAATGAAAACACTATTTTCTTTATGATTATATCCACAGCACACAGTACTCAGGTAATACTTGCCGAATTGTCCCCCAAATAAAGCTTCTTACAGTAACTTACCTTAGGAGGGAGTCCTATCCGATGGAATTTTCTACCTACTTTCGGCACTTTCTCTAAAGCATACTTTTTGCCTCTAGATTTTGCACGGTCAATTGCACTGTAGTTAAATGTCTCACTGACAAGCCAAACCACCTAGAAACACACAGTTTAGAAAAATGGTTACGAGAATTTCCATTATAGTGTTTCTACTCCTATACACCATGAAATGCACTCTGAAGCTGTAAATTAGCGAAGTTCAACCCTATCCTAAATGGTGCAGAGAATCTACACTAGAAAGCCTTAGGGATTTTGCAAAGTCAGTTAAGTGGCACATATTTCTGGGAGGCAGCCTAAAACTGGCCAGGGGAAGAAAGAAGTAATCATTCTGAGATGCAGAATTAGGAATGGATATTCTGAGAAAGTTTTC
>PITB01038239.1:0-10221 GCA_004024585.1 Paradoxurus hermaphroditus
GGCCTCTCCCAGGTCTTTAGGAGACTTTAATGAGTAAGTAAGACTGTTCTAGAGTTAACGGTCCATTGTTTCAGCTGATGGCGTGCTTCTAAGTAAGTCAATCAATTATTAATTAGGAACTGACATCCGACTACATGTCCACCTCAGCTCAAGATCTGGACACCTCCCAGGAAAGCTAAACCCCAGAGTGTTTAAAGAGGTTGCTGAAAGTTACACCGTTTGGAAGAGATGAGGACAGGATATTTGCCACGCTTGTCTGATTCCAGAGCGCCTGTGTCCGGGAAAGCCACGTGATGAGTGTTTGGCAGCTATTCAAAGATCCCTCTTGGGCGCCTGGGGGGCTCTGTTGGTTAAGCAGCCTTGACTTTGGCTCAGGTCATGACCTCATGGTTCATGAGTTAGAGCCCTGCGTTGGGCACTGCACTAATAGCTGGGGGCCTGCTTGGGATTCTCTCTCTCTCTCTCTCTCTCTCTCTCTCTCTGCCCCTCTCCCACTCACACTCTATCTCTCTCTCTCTCAAAAATAAATAAATAAGTGTTAAAAAATAAGCATTAAAAAAAAACACAACTCTTATAGGGGCTCCTGAGTGGCTAGTTGGCTTAGCGTCTGACTCTTGATTTGGGCTCAGGTCATGACCTCATGGTTCATGGGGATCCAGCCCCGCACTGGGCTCTGTGCTGACGGTGCAGAGCCTGCTTGGGATTCAATCTCTTCCCCTCTCTCCCTCTCCCCTCTCAAAATAAATAAAGAACCTTAAAACAATCCTCTTATAGAAGAATACTTAATGGCAGACAAAAATGCCCATAAAGTTATTAGTTTTAAAAAATGGAGGTGAACACATTACTGTATTTTACCAATTTTGGATACGTGTTGCTTTTCACATGTTAATATCTGAATTAGGGTGCATCAAAAATCAATTCCAGGTGAATTATAGATAATATGAAAGGGGAAACAATAAAGCTTCTAGAAGATACTATAGGAGAATATCTTCATAGTCTTGGGAAAGGAAAAGATTAATGAAACAGGAAACAAAGCACACCCATAAAAGGCCAGTAAGTTGGACTAAATTAAAATTAAGGAATTTTTGTGCCTCAAAAGACAAATTAAGAGAATAAGAAGGTAAGCCCTTTATGTGGGTGACTTACTCAGTTAAGCATCTGTCTTTTCTCTCAGCTCAGGTTTTTTTTTTTAATTTTTTAATGTTTTTATTTATTTTTGAGAGACATAGAAACAGAGTGTGAGCAGGAGAAGGGCAGAGAGAGAGAGGGAGACACAGAATTCAAAGCAGGCTCCAGGCTCTGAGCTGTCAGCACAGAGCCCGACGCAGGGCTTGAACTCACAGACCATGAGATCATGACCTGAGCTGAAGTCGGCTGCTTAACCAACTGAGCCACCCAGGCGCCCCTCAGCTCAGGTTTTGATCTCAGGGTCCAGAGTTCAAGCTTCAAATTGGACTCCACAATGGGCATGAAGCCTATTTAAAAAAAAAAAAGAAAGTAATCTGAATGGGAGAAGGCTTTACGCTGTATATATCCATAAAGGGAACCCACACCAGAACATATATCAAACTCCTCCAAGTCACCAACAGGCAGAACCCAATGGGAAAAAAATATGCACAAGGCTTGACATAAAAGAGAATAATCAAATGAATATGAAGCGTATGAAAAGGGGCTCAGTCCCCTCAGTTTCCGGGGAAATGAAATTTACAACCGCCACGAGAGGCGCCTGGGTGGCGCAGGCAGTTAAATGTCAACTCTTGATCTCGGCTCAGGTCATGATCTCCTGGTTCCTGGGTTCAAGTCCTGCATGGGACTTGAGCCCGAGATTCTCTCTCTCTGTCCATCCTCTGCTCGTGCTCTCTCTCTCTCTCTCTCTCTCAAAAATAAAGAAACATTAAAAAAATAAAATAAAATAAAACTGCCACGAGTTACCACTACGCACTGTGGAGAATGACCAAAATCGAAAAGAACGACAGCACTGAGTGTTAGCGGAAATTCGGAGAAACTGAGCGACTGAAGGTCCCATGCGTTGCTGGTAGAAAACAAATTAACCAATCACTTAGAAAACCATTTGGCAGTGTTCGTGAAAGTTGAACACTTACGCACAAACTTATGAGCCATTAATTCATTCCAAAGTGTCGTCCAATGGAATTTCATACATACGTGGAGCAAGAGACAAGAGCTAGAACATTCACACAAGCCTCGTTAACAACACCCCCAATCCAGAAAATACCCAACGTCCATCCATAGTAGAATGAGTACATCGGTTGTGGCAGATTCATAAAACGGAGTGTTAGATAGCAAGAGAGTACATTACGACTATGTTCTGCAAAGGCAGGGATGAATTTCACAAATGCAGTGTTGAGAAGACACAACAGAGAACATGCTGTCTGAGTCCATTTCCATCAAACCCAAAATAGGCAAAAACCAGTCCACTTGAGTAGAACTTAGGATAGCAGTTCCTTTGGGAGAAGTTGGGAAAAAACAGTGGCTAGGAGGTGGCATGAAGGAGGGTTTTTGGTGTGCTGGTGGTGTGATGTTTCCTGAGCTGGGCAGCGACTGGGGAACATTCATAAGTGATACATCAATACTTTGCTTGCTTTTCTGCATATGTGTATACATATATTGTGTGCAGGTAAAAAGTTAAGAAAAGGAGGGAAGATAGAAGGAAAGAGTTGGACAAAGGATGTTAATTATTCACAGATCTTTGTTCAAAGACCCGTTTGATGATGCTTGTCCAATGATGGAATGCAAGACACTACCCCGAGCTAAGAAACCAGCAAAACATGCGGATGAATCTAATTGAAAAACAGGGAGGGGCGCCTGGGGGGCTCAGTCGGTTAAGCATCCGACTTCAGCTCAGGTCATGATCTCGTGGTTTGTGAGTTCGAGTCCCACGTTGGGTTCTGTGCTGACAGCTCAGAGCCTGGAGCCTGCTTGGGATTCTGTGTTTCCCTCTCTTTGCCTCTCCCCTGCTTGCACTGTCTCTCTCCCCAAAATAAACAAACATTAAAAAAAAGAAAAGAAAAGAAAAAGAAAAACAGGAGGGAGCTCAGAAAACCCACCGGAACTAAAACACTATGGAATAATAACACGGAATATAGGAGAGGAAAAATTGGAGAGAAATCATAGAAGTTTCTCATATTTCTAAGAACCAGAAAGAAACAGTGATCAGTTTGAAACTTTGTAAAGTCAAATTAAGAATTTAATTTCTAAGGGTGCCTGGGTGGCTCAGTCAGTTAAGTGACCGCCTCGTAATTTTGGCTCAGGTCATGATCTCACGGTTCATGAGTTCGAGCCCCGCAGCAAGCTCTGCGCTGACAGTGTGGAGCCTGCTTGGGATTCTCTCTCCCTCTCTCTGTCCCTATCCCACTTGCATGCTCTCTCCCTCTCTCTCCAAATAAATAAATAAACTTTAAAAAATAAAATAAAATATTTTAAATAATAAATAAATAAATAAATATAATCACAATCGAAAAGAAAATCCTCAAACATAGTTAGTCAGAGCTAAAATAGGATGCATGAAGGTGTTTAGCTTGAATCCAACCATAAGGAAACCATCAGGCAAAAGAAACAATGTAACTGTTAGGATGTTCCACCCAGCAGCTGACATGGCTTCTTGGACAACAGCAAGGTTATAAACACCTCCTCCCACCCACCCACCCACAGAACAGGGTATTGCTTTAGATTAAAGAAAGCTAATGAGGCATGACGACCACCCACAGTGCATGATCCTCATTGGATTCTGGGTCCTTGACTTGCTCCCCAAATTTAAAGAAATTATTGGGCTAACTTGGAACAATGAATATAGACTATTACATAGTGTTATGGCAACAATGTTAAATTTGGTGTGTGTGATGATGTGGTGCCCAGTTTTGTTGACTTGCCGGCGCCTTCCTCCAGCATAATTCTCCAACTTTTTGGTTTTAGGACCCCTGTACACTCTTAGGAGTTGCTGAGGGCTCCAAAAAGCTTTGTTTATAGGAGTTACATAAAACTACACTCACCGAATTAAAAGTTAAAATAGAATATATATATTTTTAAATTTATTTATTCAGGGGCGCCTGGGTGGCTGAGTCGGTTGAGTGTCTGACTCTTGACTTCAGCTCAGGTCATGATCTCAGGGTCATGGGATTGAGCCCTGCGTCAGACTCTGCACGCAGGTCATGGAGCCTGCTTACGATTCTCTCTCTCTCGCTTCCTCTGCCTCTCCCCTGCTCATGCTCTCTCTCTCCCTAAAAAAATAAAAAATAGTAAAATAAAACAAACTGTGTTTCCTCCCCTCCCCCCCCCCCCGAAAAAAACCTTAGCGGAGAGAGTTGTTTGTTTACATTTTTGCAAACCTCTTCCCCGCTTACTTGATGGAAATAGCTCGATTCTCATCTCTGCTTCTGCATTCAGTCTGTTGTGCACGTTGGTTTTGCTGCGGTACATGAAGGAGCCCTGGCCACACAGATTTATATTTGGAAAAAAAAAACGAAGGAGGGTTAAAAAAATTTTTTTTAATGTTTATTTTTGAAAGAGAGACAGAGCACGAGCAGGGGAGGAACAGAGAGGGAGACACAGACTCGGAAGCAGGCTCCAGGCTCTGAACTGTCAGCACAGAGCCCAACTTGGGGCTCGAACCCTGAGATCGTGACCTGAGCCGAAGTCATATGCTTAACCGACTGAGCCACCCAGGTGCCCCATGAAGGAAGATTTTAATAGCTTTTTCAAATATTGCAGATAATATATCTCCTCTCCCCCATTATCAGAGGCCATTTAATTTTTATTTTTTAAACTTATTTTTAAAAAGTCACTTTGTTTTATTTTTTTAAGTAAACTGCACCCAACATGGGGCTTGAACTCGGGACCTCGAGATCAAGAGTCACATGCTCTTCTGACTGAGCCAGCCAGGTGCCCCAAACGTTTAATTTTTTATTTAATTTAAAAAAATTTTTAAATCAATTTTATTTATTTCTAAACTTACATCCAAGTTAGTGAGCATATAGTGCAATAATGATTTCAGGAGTCGATTCCAGTGATTTACCCCCCAACTGTTTAATTTTTAAAGATCCACAATACCGAAAGCAGACAATGGAGCGGAAGAAAGTAATTTTTTACAAGTGTGACTTCATTGAAGCCGTTCACAGCTATTCTCTCCCGCGGGAGTTAAGCCTGAATTCGAAAAAATGAAGAGAGGAGACAGCAGAGGCCGGTGCGTACACAGGTCAGAGGCGCCGGCGTGCCGTCCGAGGCACCCCAGGTTTCACTGCACCAGGAAGGAGACCAGACACAGACGGCTTTATTGATTTATTTTTTTAACTAAGGCAGTCGCAGGTACTTGATTTTGAACAAGAAAGCATTAAGTGGCATCAGCAGCCGAGAGCGTGCCTCTGTTACCAGAATTCTTCCCCTTGCCACTCCATACTGTCAGGTACGATTTTGGGAGGAAAGAAAAGTGTGCTACACCTAGTTAGTTAGTTTTCTACTAGTACACCTTTCTAGTTGGTTTTCCCACACCAAGCAATTCTCCAGGCCTCAGCAGGACAGAATGGCCTACAATTTAACTCGATTCTGACGCCGCCTCCCTGGTGACAGCATCAGATCCCACAGGGGGACGGGCTCCTTGCTTCACCAGACAGATGCCAACTGTAGATCTGGGACACTCACACTTAGAGACCAACTGGGGATTCCTGTGACCCTCTCCTTGGGTCCCCTAATCTGCTGGAATAGCCCACGAAACTCAGGGAAAAGCCGATTTACATTTATCAACTTATTATCAGGGCAAGCTAAAGGATTCCGATGGACAGTCCGATGAGGAGGTACGTTAGAGTGAGGTCCAGAAGGCGGAAGGTCCTGAGCAAAGGTAGCTTCTGTCGCTGTTTATGTGTAATGAAAGCCACTCCTGTCGCTCAGGAAATTCTAGGTTTAGGAGGTCTGTGCCAGACGCTGGGGCCAAAGACCAAATGCATTTCTACACCGCAGCCTTATAAGACAGGCAAGGCACTGGCGGAGACATCTGGCTTGAAGTCGAAGAACATGAACAGAACATCTAAGAAGTTACATTTCAGGAGATACGACTTTCACTTGAGTTAAAGTTGAATGCGTGTCTCAACCCCAGATCTTGACTGAGTTAGACAAAATGATGGTGATTTTTCAATTTCCACAGCTGCTTCTGCGTCAAAAAATTAGCTTTATAGCTCCTTTCATTAAAACACATTCTGATCAAATAATCTTGCAGAGGAAAGATAACCTAGCTTCGAGGCTGCGCCGTGAGAGCAGAGAGAAGATGACGGAGTTTCTGCTCAGTTATCAGGTTTGGGATCCTTACAAGGAGGGTGGGGGTTCCCAGAAGCACCGCTACGCTGTCCGTGCCCAAAAGTTTATGTGCTGTCCTTGAGCGTGAAAAACAGTCAGCCGGCCGGTTGTATGCGGTCCACACCGGTCCTCCCACAAACAGCCTCGTGACAGTCACACGCTTGTTTTCATCCAGTGTGAAGCGGTGACAGATTCCTGCAGGCGGAGTTATGATGCCATCATTTTCTATGGAAGCCTGGGTCCGCCGGGCCTCTTTATCTCTTACGTGGGAGTATCCAAGGACGGCAGAGGCCGGCGGGCGGACCTTACGTCCAAGCCCAAGTGCTCCTCACCACCGCCATCTTTTCATGTCTTCCAGTCTATCTTCGCATAGGGTTATTGTGTCCACCCAAGAGTAGTTTCTCTTTTGGGATCCTTTCTCATTCTGCGTCCTGCTCACATCTGTCACCTTTCCAGTAAAGGACACACTGAGCCAGCCTGGCTGCTGGGGCTTGGGTTGTGGGGGCCACCCTGGGTCATCCAGGCCTGCACCACGGTCCTTCCCGGGGGTGCAGCTGGGCATGGTGGGCACTGCAAGCGTCAAGGCCACCCCGACTCACATGGCCAATCTGGGACCTTGATCCTTTCTGGCCCAGGTGGCCTGTCTGCTTTGGGTATCCGGATGCCTCACTGCCCGGCCCTGGTTTCCTGTGTTTCCTGCTTGCTGAGACTGCCTGAGACCCCACCTGGCTATCCTTTTACTGTAACAAAATGTACAAGTGATAGTTTCTTACAGGTTAACTGTAATGTGGAACCCAGAACGAAACAGTGGGCCTTTCCTACTCTGTAACATTCAAGTTCACTCATTTAAAACAATATTTTTAAAGTTTATTTATTTATTTAGGGAGAGAGAAAGAGAGAGAGAGAGCGCAAGCAGGGGAGGGGCAGAGAGACAGGGAGAGAGACCGTCCCAAGCAGGCTCTGCGCTATCAGAGTGGAGCCCCATGCGGGGCTGGAGCTCATGAACCGTGAGATCATGACCTGAGCAGAAACCAAGAGTCTGACGCTTAAGTGACTGAGCCGCCCGGGTGCCCCTCAAATTCATTCTTGAATAGATTTTTTAACCCATGCATAACATTTTAACATCAGCACTGGTGTCCTGGAAAATACTGGATTGCTGAGTTATGCAAATCTTCTAAAAATTGACCATTTCACTACACGGTATGAAAAAAAATCACATTTGGAAATACTATCACTCTCATTAGCAACATCATTAAGAACTGGGAAGCTCTCAAGTTCAGGGGGTATGTACAAGTTTTCCAAAATTTTAGTTTCCCTTGAAGGCTTAAATGTTGGGGTGTCTGGGTGGCTCAGTTGGTTAAGCACCCGACTTCAGCTCAGGTCATGATCTCGCTGTTTGTGGGTTCGAGCCTCACAGTGGGCTCTTTGCTGACAGCTCAGAGCCTGCAGCCTGCTTCAGATTCTATGTCTCTCTCTCTCTCTCTCTCTCTCTCTCTCTCTCCCTCTCTCTGTCCCTCCCTAGCTCACAGTCTGTCTTTCTCTCTCTCAAAAATAAACATTAAAAAAAAAGAAGAAAGCTCAAATGTTATCATTGACAATAAATAAAGGTCTTTTATTTCCTTGAAGTGACAGACTCATTTCATTCCTTGAGAAAATATCTGCCAAATACTCAGGCTGAAAAACGATGGCTCCTCTATCAGTCGTTCTTTCCAGAGAAAACAGGATTCTACGGGGGTGCCTGGGGGGCTCGGTCAGCCTAGGCTTTGGACTCTTGACTTCTGCTCAGGTCATGATCCCATGCTTTGTGAGATCGAGCCCCCCATCAGGCTCTGCGCTGACATCATGGAGCATTCTCTCTCTCCCTCTCTCTCTGCCCCTTCCTCCCTTCAAAAATAAATAAATACTTCAAAAATGGCGTGCTATGGGAAAAGCACCTCAAGCCTAAATGCTTTTCCAGAAGACAACCACCTTACCTGGGCGTCCACCAGCAGCACTTTCTAGGCACTTCCCCCTCTGAATATCTAGGCTCTTTTAAAGAGGTATACCCACGAGCTACGCCTTAATATAGTTATTAATTTTTACTGCTTTATTAAGGATACCTTCATACTTTTCCTTAAATTCCAAAGAACGCAGGTGAAGAGCAATCAAATCACTGCCGCCGTGGTTTGCTGCCTCTGCGTCACGATTCCTGGCAGTTTTCCCCACACGGGCAAACAGTAACACTCAGAAAGTGACTTCTGGATATTGTTAGGACAGTGTTGCTCTCCGAGATAACCCCGCCCCTCCCCCTTCAGCGTCCGCGGACCACAATTTGAGAACCGAACCAGGTCGCTCTAGGTGACACCAGGCTGTTCTCATCTCCACCTGACTCTACATTAAGTTCTTATCTTCCGTGCTCCTGGTTCCCAGGAACAGTGCAGCTCCTCCCTCTCTCCCTCTCCCTGCTCCCTCGCTCCAGCAGGTGGCAGGTGGCTGCTTCCCGCAGAGGGGCGTGGCCAGGGGCGTGGCCAGCCGCCAGCGCAGGGATTGCCCGAGGGCCCCTCAACCCTCTTTCCTGACCTCACTTCCTCTTCCCCTCCCCCAGCCCCGTTAACCCTTCACTCACCGCCCCCTCCCCCAGGGTGGAAAGGAAGCCGGAGGAAAAGCCAGAGTGAGTTGTGCTAGGATTTGGGACACTGCACAGCACCCACGTGACAGTGGCCATTCGTTTTAGAAATTAAAGAAGTATATATCCTGATCTTTTTCCGGTTATAAAAGTACTAGATGCTTGTTACGTAATATTCAAACCACACAGAATCGTATACAGTAGAAATTTTGAGTTTCCCCTAATTCCCCCTCCTCCCATGCTCACTCTGGTTTAGGAAACTTCAATTTTTCACATATATGTATTTTTCACACATATGTGTGTGTAGGACAATGGGATATTTCTCTGCAACTTTCTATTTTCACTTACTGTATTACAGTACATTTTTCTGGATTAGCAAATAATCATTTATCTTTAAGTTTATTTTACTTAATTGAGGGGGGGCAGAGAGAGACGGAGAGAGAGAGAATCCTAAGCAGGCTCCGTGCTCAGAGCGCTGCCCTACATAGGGTTCGCTCTCACGCGAGATCATGACCCAGCCAAAATCGAGAGTTGGGCGCTTAACCGACTGAGCCACCTCGGTGCCCCAAGAGACTGTAAACAGTGCTGCCGTGAAAACCGTACTCGTATGTCTCTGAGTATCTTACTGTATTTCTATGGTATCCGGTCACTCGAAGTGGAATTTCTGGATGAAAGGGTATGCGCATTTTATAAAAGGATGTGCGTTACCCAACTGCCCTCCAAAGAGATTATACTAACAGTCTCTCCACCCACATCCGCTGTGTTTTGGCCTCTTTATACACCCATCTCCCTGACACCCCCAGTGACCTGGGGTCCCCTCAGGAATGGAATGTATCCTCCTTTCTATCCCTGGGTCACAACTGTTACGTCACAGGAGCTCATTCACGGGAATGAACGGGCAATATTGACACCACTGTTAAAAAAGAAGAGACAACAGGGGCGCCGGGGTGGCTCAGCTGGTTGAGTGCTGACTCTTGACTTTTGGCTCAGGTCATGATCCCGGGGTCCATGTGGGGCTCCATGCTGAGTGAGGACCCTGCCTAAGATTCTCCCTCTCCCTCTCTCTCTCCCACTTGTGCTCTCTCTCTCTCTCTCTCTCAAAAAAAAAAAAAAAAGAAAAGAAAAGAAAAGAAAAGAAAAGAAAAGAAAACAGACAACAAGCCCCAAAATGCCAAAAATGGAGTTACTTGTGCTAAGTACAGTGTCGGCAAACCAAGACTTAACACCTAACTTAATGGCAGTTTTGGCCTCTCCCAAGGACTTGACCTTTAACCAGTCAATCTGGAATTACCTGTTCAGCACTAGTAAGGTAATCC
>PITB01038240.1:0-10220 GCA_004024585.1 Paradoxurus hermaphroditus
CCACCTGCACCCGCCCCACCTGCACCCCTGCTCCACCCGCACCCGGCCGCGGCTCCCTCCCAGGCTACGCTGAGGTGCAGCCAGACAGCGTGTCGCCTCCCGTGTGAGTGCTCTGCCACGGGGCTCCGCCCACAGTGCTCCTGGAGCCGCTCTCAAGAGCCTGCCTCAGCTTCCCCTTGGGCCCATGCCGCGGCCATGTCAGTGTCCGGGCCCCTGGGGAGGCCGCACGCGGAGGCTGCCGGACGTGTTTCTAAGTAGCCTCCTTTGTGGGCTCTTTTCCTGGAGTTTGGCGAGAAGCCGTTTGCCTGGTAGGGTTTCCGCAGGCTGGACTTGCTGGCTGCGCCCCTGCGGCACCATCAGAGGCCGATCTCGGCCGGTTCCTGTGGGTGTCAGGTCAGCTCTAGAGGTGGGTTTGTCCCTTCCCCGTGGTTACTCGTTAGACAGCGGTGTGCCCTTCCGTCGCCGGGCATGTCACATGACCGTCAGGGACTGCTTCAGCCATCAGCTGGGCCGCTTCCCAGAGAAGCTTCCGGCACCTGCAGTCACCGCCCCCCCCAGGGGGACGTGTGCTGTCCCGCCCGGTCCACGGGCCTGCGCAGGAGCGAGCCTGGGAGCCAGCGTCGTGAGCACACTGACTCAGCCGCGGTGCTCTGCAGCCTCGGTGAGGCCCGGTCACCCGGTCTCTGGCGGCGCGGCCTCTCGGATGGGCTCCTGGCCTTGCTGGTCGGACCCCGGCGTTCTCAGCACACCCTGGCTGTCGTCACACTCTGCCCGCTCCACGCCTGCCCTGCCCACGCCTGCCCCGGACCTGGGCTCTGCCATTTCTTCAGGGAGGCCTGGCTCCCTCCAGTGGAAACGGATATCTGAGACCACCGTCAGGCGCCCGCAGTGCTCACGGTCGATCACCGTCACTGGCCTCCCAGGGGACGGGGCCGAGGGAGGGCGTCGGGATGGTGACCTCGTGAGCTCACACGGACGTCTCTGACACACGTTCGGGCTGCGAGGGTTCCTTCACTGTCTCTGTGTCTCCCGGCGGCCCCTTCCCCTGCCCAAGAGTTGGGTTCTCAGAGGTCCCGAGATGCCAGAGCTGCCTGCCAGCCCCGCCCCCCCGCACTCCGGGACGCCATGTGCAGCAGTGCCCAGACTCGGGGCCGCGAGTCCCCGTTGACCGTGTCCTGTCCATGTCCCCTGGCGGCAGGAACTCACAACCTGTCCCACGGTCACTAACGTGTTTACGGTTACCTGCTTTAGCGTAGTCAGGTTTTAGGGGGATTTTAAAATTGAGTCCTGTAATTACATAAAATACTTAGCGAGTTCTAAAGTCTATAAAACGGGACATATTTGCGGGAGACGGAGAGCGCCCGCGGTCCCTGCCCCTGCTCACCCCCCCTCCTTCCCAACAGGGCTCTGGTCTCTAACGGTTTTACTTTTTAAAACTAGTGTAAGTCGTCCCTACCTGCACATGCATTCTCTCCGTTCACGTGTGTAACTCAGGAGGCTTCCTGTTTCTGTTCCGACTGCTACCGTGACCCTAACGCTGTCCCAGGACGCCTGGTCCCCCCGTGTGGCTGCCGTCACTTCCTGCTCCACACGGTGCAGGCTCAGCCCCTCCTCTGGCACTCGGGTCCCCGGCGTCCCACGGCTCCCGGCTCCGAGGCAGTCAGCAGGCCTCGCGTACTCCTCTGCTTTCTCCCGGCTCAGTCGTCCGTGGCATGCAGCGAGTCACCACACGCTTAGCTGTTTCTGTGGGGCAGGAGTTGTGGGCACAACTGAACGGGGCCTCTGCTCCGAGAGTCACCAGGCTGCAGTGACACATCGGCCGGGCCGCGTTCTCATCTGTGGGCTCGGCTGGGGAGGGGTCTTCCGAGCTCACCCAGCTGCTGGCAGAATTCTTTTGTCATTATAGGACTGGGTGCCTGTTCTGCCGGCTGGCAACCAGGGGCCACCCCCCACTCCTGGAGCTCATCCGCAGCCCCTGCCCCGCGTACTCCCAAATCCGTCCACACACGCGCTTCTGTGACGACAGTCCTAGTGCGTTGTGCTCGGCGGTGACGAGAACCAAGAGGCTCTGTGTGCCGCCTCAGGATGCGAGATGTGGCCACGTTCGGAGCTGCGGCCGCGTCCGGTTTCCGCGCTAACAGGAGCTCATCTCGTCCGCCCCCCTCGGTTGCCTGTCGCACAACGCGTCCCTCCTCTTTCGTTTCAGGCGTGGAAGGCTCACCTCATGGGCCCCGCCGGCTGCACGATGAACCTCCGCAAGACGCACGCGCTGCACCAGGCGCCAGCCCTGCCACCGGGTGAGCTCGGGCCCTCCTGCGCGTGGGTGCGCGTGGCAGGGTCCCCGCGCCTCTGTCGTCACGCAGAGCCGCTTCCCTCCCGTCTGGGCGTGCGGCCTCTGCTCCCTTAGCGAGGAGGCTGACGTGGGACCGGACCGCAAACTTGCCGCCAAACCGGGGCGCGTGGAAACACCGAGCAGGAGAGTAGACTCACGGATGACGCCCCTGCCCACTTCATAAATTATAACTTTACTATTTTGTGTGAGGTTTAGAATGCCTGCAGGAGAACAGGATGGTTTTCGTGAGAAAACTTTCCTGACAAATCCCCGTGGGACGGACATTTTTATGTCAGGGGCATGTAAGCGAGAGAGTGACAAACGTGAGCGTGACGGGTCACGGGCGCCGGGTCCCTCCTGCAGGTGCGCGGCCGGGGGCTGACACGGCTGACGGGGCGCCCCCCTCCCGGCAGCCCCTTCATCGCTGAGGGAGTGCGGGCGCCGGGGGGCCGGCCCGGAGCTCTCAGCCCAGAAATGAAGCTCTGGCCACATGGCTGCTCGTTTTCTTCATCTCTGAGCTGCGTCTCCAAAGCCACCACCCGGGTACACGGCTCAGCTCTCCTCCTCCCGACCCTCGGGCCGGGTGTCCCCTCTGGGCCCGTTGAGGACACGCGTGCCCTGCTCCTCAGCCGGGCAGCCAGCTCTTGCACGCGCCCCCTCCGCCTGGCCGCCTGCGGACTGAGTGGCCGCCTGCGGACTGAGTGGCCGCCGTGCTGACCCCACAGACCCGCTCGGGCTCCGCTCCTCCCCAGGGCCTGACGACTCCCGGCTGCCACGCCGTCACCGTGGCTTTGCACTCTGGTCACGTGTCAGTCTCCCTGCTGACGCGGTGCCTGTGCTTTACGTGTCTGTGTGTCCAGCAGGTAAAGGCCCAGCCGTGACCAAATCAGGGCCCTCCGGGGCAAAGGTCGGAAGCAAGATCCCCACCCCAAAGGGGCTGAGCAGAAGCTCCGGCAGGACGTACACGAAGCGGTGACATGACCCACGCTCCGTCTGCTTTGTCCCCACGAGGGACCCAGCAAGTTTCTTGATTGCGAACCATTTCTCCTAAGATCCGTCCTTGGACCTGGCGACCCTGTGCTCCACCCCCGCTGTCCCTCGGCTCGTGGCCCCTGCTGTCCTCACCTGGTGCACCCTGTGGCCAGGCTTCAAGCCAAACTCCTGCAGTCCGCAGCAGCCGGGCCTCCGGCTTCCCCGAGGCCGGCGTCGCCAGAAGAGCAGCCGTTCTGCCCGAAGGGAACCGGCCCCCTCGTGGGGTCGGCGAGCGCGCCGTGGGGGCCATGCGGGCGCGGGTGCTGGGAGTGGTTTCCATAAAGGCTTCGCGGCAAACCTTGCGCGTGTTGGTCTCTCTCACGCGTGGCAGAATTTCCATGGGGCTTCGGCTCTCCGGGCAACGCGAGCCAGCCGGGAGAGAGACGGCGGGCGCGGGCCTCAGGGCACCGGTCCCCTCCAGGCGCCGACCGGCCCGCCGGCCCCTGTCCAGCGTGCCTCCCCGCCGTGTGCGCAGCCCACACCTCCCGCCGTCACGCCATCACGCCGTCACGCCATCACGCCATCACGAGAAGGAAAGACGAACCTCCAGCGGTCCTGGCCCCGCTAGCGGCCCATGCGGAGTGCCGGGTCCCGACCGCCAACCCCAGGCTGCACCCCCGGGGGGCCGAGCTCGCCGCCGCCGCCGCCGTGGCTCCGTCAGGGTGCTCCTCCGGGTGCTTCCGGCTCCTTCCACACCTGCGGTTGTGAAACAGTTAGGACCTGAGTCTCCACCAGTTGTCCTGTGCCCGCCTGACCACGTGTCGGTCAGAACAGCTCTTTCTCGAAGCCTCGAGCGAACATGGCAGTGCCCTCAACTCTGGCGCGGGGCAGCCCTGCTCAGGGCGTCTGCTTTGGGCCGGTCCCGCCCCTCACGAATCTCCGAGTCGGAGCCCTGAGTTCATTGCTCTCAAACACGTCTGGTGACACTGAAAACCCTGAACATCTCTTACCATGAAGAGACCAGCCCTCGAAACCCAGCCTCCCAACAGCTGCTGACCAGCCCTCGTGTCCCGTGAAGTGGTGCCCACGCTTCGCGTCCAGGCAGCTGCCGGCCAAAGCCAGGGCGTGTCTGAAATCTGCTGGGAAGCAGCCCCCTGTCTCCCTGTGCGGGCCTGCGCTCCCGCCGCCGGGCCCCCCGGAGACCCAGGGAGCCCAGCCCTTCCCACCCGCCCGCGGCTGAGCGTGCTTCCCGGTCCCCCTGAGCGGTAGACACGCAGGCTTCCAGGATGCCGCTGCGAACCACGTGGAATTTGTACCACGTTGTTAGCATGCATGTATTTTTAGTCCCCCACCCTGTGCCACAAAACAGATCTCAGAAAACCCCTACTAGCTGTACGCTCCGAGTGTGTAAGTGACCAGGAATTTGCACTAACCACTCTGCTTTCTGGGTAAACTAATGCTTTCTCGTATGGTTGACTCAAAACACAGCAAGAGGAAGACTAGACAATTACCTTCACAAAAAATAACTCCATTAAAAAATAAAAAGTACGGGGAGAAATAAACCTACACTAGACAGAGCAGAGCGCAGACACCGAGGGAACGGCGACGTGACCCCTCCCGGCTCCGCGGTCACGGCCTGGCCCCTCCTCGTGCAGGTGAGCCCCTCCCGAACGCGAGCAGCGATGAGAAACACGAATCGAGGAGTCATTCTCTTCTCTCTAATCAACGCTTCTGAGAAACGTGTATGTAATATTTTCTATATACTGTAACTAAATAAAGACTTGCGAAAATATCTCATCTTAGTGATTGACAAAATCGGGTGCGCTTAGGACCCGTTAGTCTTGCCGGTTGCAGAAGGCGCGTGCATCTCCGTCGAGGCGCTCCCCGGCGGCGGCCAGCGGCCGCGAAAAGCTCTGCAGGGTTCTGTGCTACCGAGGACCCGAAACCGAAGGACGGGCAATTCCGAAAGAACTGTAGGACCCCCCGGCCACTTATGAGTAAATATGTAAATTTGGAACGGGAATTAATGACTGAATTTTCGCTCATGAATATGCTGTGGGTATTTAACTATTTATTTCTTATTTTCATATTTGAAAATTTTTATCTAATTTAAAAGAAATGTGTCTATAAATTCGGCATCAGAATACACCTGTAAATACCTCTAATGAAAATTTGCAACTTTTTATGTTTTAATATAGTTTTCTATTTGTCTTTATTTCAGGCACCAGAATCATAGTATCTAACCAATATATTTTTGTTGTTACTTCAGGGCCTAGGGGTCAATTCACTCTGAGCATACTAACGTAATAAAAAGATCACTAAATGTCTTGTCACTTTTATTTCAAGATTATAATTAAAAAATGAACTAGTTGCGTCTGCTCTGGCCGGCACTGGGCGTGGCTGGGGCGGGTTGGGGGCGGGTTTGGGCGGGGGGCCCCGCTCTCCCGGGACAGAGCCCGGCCCCACACAGGGTGTGTTGGAAAGAGTTTCCCCCTGAAGAAGCTAAAGAATTTTCAGCCACATGTAAGTGAGAGAAAATCGTTGACCGGCTTCGCCCTGTGGGATGAAGTCAGAACGTTCCGCCCGCGGGGTGACCGTGCCCGCTGCGGGGTGACCGTGCCCGCTGCGTGGGGCTCTGCCCTCACAGTCCTGCCTGGCCTCTTCCCTTTGACAGAGGAACTTTCACCAGCCAACGAGGCTGTTTTGCTTAATTTTCCCTGTTGATTTGTGGAGTGATTTTGAGCTTTTATTAGTTTTGGTAATTGTATAATTCCCAAACTTCCATTCTGAAGTTATAACGTAGAGGGGCTCGGTGTGTGCACTGCACGAGGGCAGGCCGAAGGGCACGCGCTCCACAGAAGCCAAAGACCAGCGGGCCGTGCGCTGCAGTCCCGCCGGCAGGTGTGCGAGGCGGAAAAAACCCGCAGCGTGCTGTCCGAATGACGTGTTCGTCTGTGCCGTTGCGTATCTGCTCTTGGGTGCGTCCTAGGGGCGCCTGGGGGGGTCAGGGGGTTAGAGTCCGACTTTGGCTCAGGTCATGATCTCACGGTTTGTGGGTTCGAGCCCCACGTCGGGCTCTGTGCTGACCGCTCAGAGCCTGGAGCCTGCCTCGGGTTCTGTGTCTCCCTCTCTCTCTCTGCCCCTCCCCTGCTCACGTTCTGTCTCTCTGTCAAAAATAAACAAACATCAAAAAAAAATTTTTAAGACAACGACAACAACAAACTCGGTCCGTTCTGAAGAACAGCTGAGTGGTGCGCGTGCAGCAGCCTTCCTGGCTCTCGCCCCTCTGGGCTTTGGGGCCCCCACCCACCTCATCCGGGGAGTCCTGTCCCACGGGCTGAGCCCCCTGGCTCTGAAATGCAGGCCGCCAGAGAGGGTGGTCAGCGGTTGGGGCGGTGACCCGCTGAGCTCCTGCAGAGCGCGTCCCCTCGGAGTCTTCCAGAACCTTTCAAGGACCACACGGTGCAGGCGAGATTATCCTCGGGGAGACAGGGGCGCCAGCTTCCTGGAAACCAGTGGCCCAAATATGAACCTGGGTCCTGATGGGACAGACCAGGGAGGCCCATGGACAATAGCTCATCCCTGCCTCAGTTTCCCCTCTGTGGGGTGGATCCGAAGAGAAGGTGCTGACGAGGCGCAGCCTGGGCAGTGAGTCTGCAAGTTCAGGGAGGGAGCCCACCCCTACGCTGAGGGGTGCCCCCCACCCTTCGTCCCTCATTAGGGGGTACCAGCAAGGGCCTGGGGAGCAGGGAGACTGAGGCATGGACCACCACCTGCCCAGGAGGCCTCAGAACCCCAGGGAGCTTCCCAGGCCCCAGGCCCGCCCGCCCGCCCGAGTCACGGGGCTGGGATTCCAGGGGAGGAGCAGGGAGAGTGGGGAGCGCTGAGGTCAGACTCCCCACTGGGTGGATCTCCCTGCGCCCAGGAGGAGGGGGTCGTCCCTAAGCAAAGCCCGGTCCTGCAGGTCGACGCCTCCCCAGGACTCCCCAGGAGAGGTCCTCCCCGGCACACCTCCGTGTCCTGGGACCAGACCCAGAAAGGGACGGGACGGGTGCAGTGTCCTGCCAGACGCTGGGGGACATAGTGGGAACCGCCGCCAGGGCTCCGGATGGAGCCCTCTGTCTCCCCATGGGGTAGGGTAGGGAGCCCCTGGGGGTGCGGTTTCCCAAATCCAGGATCCTGGAAAGGGGCGGGGTCCCCGGCGGTTAGGGGAGGCCGGACAGCGAGCCTGCAGGCCTCAGGCCTGGCTCCAAGCCTCCGCCTGGGCGGGGCCGGGACGGAACAGAGCCGGGAACAGGAAAAACGATCACACTACATTCTTCTTATCGAAAGTTTTAAAAGTTTGCCTTTTAGCCCTGACCCCTGTCACCCGCCTGGGGCTGACGCTGTGCGCTTTCTGTTCCCGAACGAGGCGGAGATCCCTGAAACCAGACACAAGCCCGACGCCCACACCGACGCCCACACGACCCGTCGGCGGGATCTCCTGTGGCCGTCTGCGCACGAGGAAGGCGCGTGGGGACGCCTCACAGAGCCGGAAACTGGAACACGCTCGCGACACCCACACAACAAAGGGTTCGTACCCAAAAGACACAGAATTCCTACACGTCGTTAGGAGAGGGACGAGCCGGCCTCCGGCCAAGCTTTCCCTTCGAGTGACAACAGGTCATTCCAGAACACGGCACCCAGGAGTCCTGCTGCCGCCGGGACCGCTGCCCGTGAGCGTGGTGACCGACGTGGTGACCGACGGCATGCACTCACCCCCCCGAGGTCTGTAGTCACGAGTCCGACACAGCCTCACTGGACTAAGCAGGGACGCAGCCGCCTCTGTGGGGGCCCGGGGCAGAGTCCACTCCTCGCCCTTCCCGGCCTCCAGGGCCCCCCTTCCTGAACTCGGGGCCCCGCGCCCCATGTCCGAGGCCAGCGGCTCGCCCGGCCTCCTCTGCCACCTCTCTGGTTCTCCACCTCCGCCTCCCGCTTCCGCTCGTCAGGCCCCTGTGATCACCCCGGGCCGCGAGACGACCTCCCAGCTCAAGGTCACCGATTACCCCCCTCGGTGCCATCTGCGGCTTCGGCTCCCCCGTGCCGTAAAGCCACACACGATCCTCGCTTCCGGGCTCAGGACGGGGACAGGGAGGGGGGCCGTCACTCTGTGTGAGGACAGCACATGCCTAATGTCCATACCGTGTTTCCAAAAGGCCCTCACGACCTGGAGGATATTCAGAAAAAGTTTAACAAAGATTAGTGATGGCAATACAAAAATAATAATAATCATCATAATGCTGGCACATCAGTATTTACACAAAAACAGTATTTTTACTAAAAATGGTTCACAATTCATATGATAAAAATATCAGGACAACTCCGGGGGCCTGGAAGCATCCTGACTTAATCAGCTCAGGTCATGATCTCGCAGCTTGTGGGTTCCAGCCCCGCGTCGGGCTCCGTGCTGACAGTACAGAACCTAGAGCCTGCTTCGGATTCTGTGTCTCCCTCTCTCTCTGTCCCTCCCTTGCCTGTGTGCACTCTCTCTCTCTCTCAAAAATAAATCAACGCTTAAAAAATGTTGTAAAAAATATCAGGGCAACTTAATATCCAATGCATTTAAAATGATTTACAAACATATTACAAAATAAGTAATGAACTATAAATTTATAAAGGTAAAGATTAAGTGTAAGGAACCATTCGATAAGCAAATAAAATGGGGATAAAGTTTATAAAAATATAAAGAGTACACTAAATATACAAGCAGAAAAATGCAGTTGTAAGAACACGCATCTCTAAATGTAATGATTTTCTCTTTCTTAGTGTGTGTGCTGCCAAAGCGAACACCCTTTTGGTCTTTTTTATTTATTTTTTAAATTTTGTTTTTAATGTATATTTATTTTTGAGAGAGAGACAGAGCAGGAGCAGGGGAGGGGCAGAGAAAGAGGGAGGCACAGAATCTGAAGCAGGCTGCAGGCTCTGAGCTGTCAGCACAGAGTCCGACGCGGGGCTCGAACCCACAAACCCAGGCGAGATCATGGCCTGAGCTGAAGTTGGACGCTTAACCGACAGAGCATCCAGGTGCCCCTGTTTTCTCTTTTTTAAAGCACCGTCTTACACAAAGTGTATCAGCGTGTCTTCTCTGGGTCATGGTGCATTTTGTGAAAATCGTCCTAGCTCCAAAAATGTTCCTTTTTATTCCACGCTAGCAGGGAGGTGGTAATTCAGAGAAGACACTGTGAACACCCGGGCTTGCGAGTGGAACGCTATTATCTCTAAAGATAATGAGAAGCGGTTTTGTTCCACAGGAAGCACCCCCAGTGTGTCCCAAGAGCCCTCGGAGATGGCGCCGCGTTATTCCATCACTTCCCAAATCATCCCGCAACAGAAGCTTGTGCTTTCTTGGTTAGTACTTTCTTCTCTTGAGGATTAGGCGGATATATGAGAACACTTTCTGAACAAATGCAGGTCACCTTGTTAGATTAGCAATGCTGACTCAGTGCATAGTTTAAATTTTCAGAATTTTTAAAATAACTAAACAAGAGTAAACCACTGGAAATGGTCCAGGCTCCTTCCATGTCTCTTATTGACTTAGTGCTGTCTTTTCTCATGGTCACAAGATGGCTACTACAGCACCAAGCATCACATCCTACATTCCAGTGTGCTAGGCCAAATCAAAGGCGGATAAGAGATAAAGCGCTTTCTCCTCACATGCCTCCCTCTTCTGAGGAAAGAAAAACTCCCCAGGAGCCTGCAGCAGAAATCCATTTTTCTTAGGGACCAGGTCGAAGTCACAGTCTATCCTTAGAGTAACTATTGGCGAAGAGATTTCCATGGACAGGCCTGGTTCTTCCCCTGGGGCAGGGCAAGCACCACCTACACAAAGCTTTCTGGGAGCAGAGCTGGCAGCGCTCAGCCAGCGTGGGAACCGCGG
>PITB01038241.1:0-10226 GCA_004024585.1 Paradoxurus hermaphroditus
GAACGGCATCCCTTGGGTGAGGACGGGGTGTCCTCCGTGACCACGGTCTCCTGCGAAACGCCCTCGGCCGGCCGCGGCTGGCGGGACCCCGCCGCCGACTGCGCACACGGCTCCCCGACGCCGGCCTGCAGAGCGACACGCACGCCTGTAAGTCCTTCTTTTAGGTTCTCAACTCTCTGGCCCTGGGGACCCGAGACTCCCAGCATGCTGCGCGTGGCCCGCACTCCCACCATCGCGTCCGTGCTCGCTAAGCTCGGCCTCTCCCAGGGAACGCCCACGGACCCGGGAAACCAGGCCCCAAGAACCTACAAGCAGGCCACAAATCTCCAGAGCCGACTGCTCTGGAAACAAACCCCACGCCCCCTAGCTGACAGGGAGAGAGCCCCCCGGGCCGACGCGGCTGCTGGCCACGCGACACCTCCTAAGGGCAGCCCTGACAAAACAGGTGACACGTGGGTCTCGAGCAAGCTGCCCCGTTACCAAGTTAGTAAGTGACGACCAGGTAAGAAAGTTCCCTGGGACCGAATTTCAAAAGCTCTTTCGCGAGGTACTGGTCGTGCCCCTAGTCCGCGCACTGCACAAATATTCTATTTACTGTGTTAAGAGCTACTGCGACGGTTAAAAAAAGACCAGTCAGTGTCCATCAACAGTTCCAGAAACTCTTCAGCCACGTGCCCCGACGGCTACTTCAACGGATGACGTAAATTGGAAAACGCATCCTCGCGAGCCCCGGTCACATCTATCATCCGTGGCCACTTATCTGCTAGCGGCTCTTTCCCTGAGGAAGGCGGCTAATTGAAATTATTTATGCACGAGCCCGGGAAATCCCAGCGACACTCGGGCTCATTAAACATTCATGAAACATTCGGAGCCAGAGGGGGGAAAAAAACAACCACCACACGGGACGTCCGTGTGCTCAGACTCCTGTATGAAACACAGCACGCGGACGCAGGAGGGCGCCTTTCCAGAAAGGACGCCGGGCGAGGATCACGCAGGCTGTACCCCCGCGCCCAACGCCTGTTTTCGGAGGGCGCCACCCGCTTACGCTGGGTCCCGGGGAGGCGGGCTCTGCGGCCTCCCGGAAGCTCTCGTAAAGAGGCAGGACGCTGCGCTGGTAGACCGACCACCAGAGGTTGACGAAGGAAGCCTGCTGCGGGTTCGCCACGCCGGGGCCGTCCGCCAACACCGAGCCCGTCTGCGGGTTGTATTTGTAGCTCCAGGGCTTGGCGGGGCCCAGAAAGTGCACCACCTTCGCGCTCGAGCCGAACCTGAGGAGGAAGCACGAACCGTTCTACTTTCCGCTCGGAAGCGGCCGCCCACCCACGGAAAGCATCCCGCGGCCACGAGACGCGTCCCGGACAGCAGCGAGTCAACACCCGTCTCGACCCTGCTTCATGGGACCCGCTCGTAGGTTTCCTTAAGGAGCGTGGTTTAAACACGCGACACTTGCGGTATTTCGTGTTCTACGTACGAAGAAACATAATCATAACCCAGTGCGGTATTCCCCCCAAAACAGAAGATTCAACCAAGAACGTTATAAAGACGGAGAGTTTGCGACGTAGCCCAACACATCCTGTCCTTAACACAATACGGACGAAAACGAAAATCGGTTTTGTAGAAGACAACGTAGGACCCAGATGAGAAGACCGACTTCTCTCCTGTGAAGATTGTGAATTCTCTCCTCTCAGCCTTTTTAAACGTTTTTCCCATCATCATCTTCTCGAGAAATTTTATTACTATATTTACGCCGTCATCCGTGTTCTCTATGCGTTTCTCTGGTTTATACATTAAAAAGAAAGGGATGTTTCCATTTCCCAAGGACCAATTTCTGCCCCCTGGAGGCAGTCTGGTCCCTGTTAAAAATGGACGCACTAGAATTATTCTTTCTCTACGTTCTCCTCAGATTTTCCACTTTTCTTTAGAACAGCGTCACCCACAGCAGCGAATCTCACACCTTTTCATCCCGGGACGTTTTGAAATGGTTAAAATGCACTGAGGACCAAGAGACCGACTACATTTGTTCACCCGGAGTCTCTCAGTATATATTTATTGCAATGGAAATGAAAACTGAGGAAAATCTGAAAACAGATTTAGTCAATTCATTAGAAATCAATGAACCGATGAGATGCTGAGGTTCATTTCGTATTTTTTTCATGGAAAATACATGTATTTCCAAAAAACAGTGGACCATCCCAAGAGGAGGCAGCCGGCTTCTATATCTGTCCTCATTCAGAGAGTTTTTTTCTGGTTTTTTTGTTTTTCAGTGCCTTCTTTTATTATGTCATGGACTGGGTATCACACCTCGCTAGGGGCGCCTGGGTGGCTCAGTCGCTTAAGCGTCTGACTTCAGCTCAGGTCATGACCTTGTGGTTCGTGAGTTCAAGCCCCGCATCAGGCTCTGTGCTGACCAGTCAGACCCTACTTCAGATTTTCTGTGTCTCCTTCTGCCTCTGCTTCTCCCCTGCTGCTCCCACTCTTTGTCTCTCTCTCAAATAAAAAAAAATTAAAAAAAATTTTTTTAAACCTCCCTATATACTCATGAAAAAAAAGTTGAGGAAAAAAAGGAAACATAACAACTTAGAATTATTTTTTAAGTCATTTTGACTTTGCAGACATTCGAAAGAACTGTGGGGAACCCTCGGGGGTTCCCTGGAGCACACTTTGGGAACCACCATTATCTTTTTTTAATTTTTTTTTGAAGATTCCTTAGTTTTATTTTTTTTTAATTTTATAATAGTTTATTTTCAAATTGGTTTACATATTAATTTTTTTTAATGTTTATTTATTTTTGAGACAGAGAGAGACAGAGCATGAGTGGGGGAGGGGCAAAGAGAGAGAGGGAGATGCAGAATCTGAAGCAGGCTCCAGGCTCTGAGCCGTCAGCACAGAGCCCGTCGCGGGACTCGAACTCACAGACCGCGAGATCATGACCTGAACGGAAGTCAGTCTCTCAACCGACTGAGCCATCCAGGCGCCCCGGGAGCCACCATTATTAAGACGCCTTGCCTTGACTACGTATAATTTATCATTGCAAAAGGCACACAGAGGGAGGCTCTCAATATTTTTTTTTTTAAACCCAAATGCCAAAAGCTGATAAAGATTCTAGAGACGGGGCTGCGGAAAGGATAGAGAAAACGGAGAACAGAACGTACCGTTTGAAGGCGGGACCGTAGGTGTACGCCGTGCTGCTGCTCAGGTTATAGATGAAGGGTAAGTGCTTGTGGATGTCTGCCGTGGACCAGCTACTGAAGAAGCTGTTCAGTAAGCCTTGGTCGGCGCCTACGTGACGAAACAGCGTCGGAAAAAAAATTCGAGACGCGAGGTCCCATTACGTTTCTTCTCTCTGCCCCGACAGAGGGACCGCCCCGCCCGTATCGCTAATCTCATCGCTGCGTTTTTCTCTCCAAAATTCTCCACCCTTACCCACACCGTTGATAATAACCCCACGGGCTGTCTCCAAAATCCTCCGCTCCACCCACGGTGAATTCCGTCTGGTGGCAACAGGGCTTTCTCCACCACGTTTGGTGGGCAACTCCTCGCCCTTACCCAGAGAAGATTCTTCACAGTCTACTATTTTCTTTTACGTGACGGCAACCCGAGCACGCTCCCCATCTATCAAAGCCTGTTCACCAAGTATCGGCTTCTCGTCGGTCATTCTAAGTGTTTCCTTTATTCTATATCAAGGACCGGCCGACCAAGGCTGACACCCGCTTTGGTAAATAAAGTTTTATTAGAACACAGCCATGTCGGTTAAGTCTGGTCAATAGCTGCTTTCGCTCTACAACCTCAGGGTTAAAGACGTGGAGCGGAGATCGCACGGCCCCTGATGCTGAAGAAAACCTATTATGGGATCTTTAGGGAGCGCCGGATCCTAACCACTAGACCCCCAGGGAACCTTATCGGGTCTTTACAGAAAGGTTTGGTACCGTTTCTGTACGGTCGGGATTGGGGAATCCTCCTTCCTACTCACTGCAGGTGTTTTCAGTCGTTTTCTCTGTTGCGTTCTTACTCACTAACTTCGCTTATTCCTAACACCCCCGCCTGGCCGTATTCCTCCAACACCCATCTCGGACGGACTGAGATTTGCCCTCCACACACCCGGGGGAAGTGAGCAGGAGGCAGGGGCGCGGGTCCTGGAAACGGCCCCGTTCTCTCCCACCCACGTCCAGCTTCCCTCGGTTACCGTCGAAGCTGCCATGCTCGGCGGCGTGTTGAAGCAAGCGGCCGTGCGTCTCCAGAGACGGTTGGAAGACAAAGACGCCGCTGTTGAAGCAGTCCGGCCATCCGGGGTCGGGGGCTGCGGAAAACTCCGTCCGGTCAAACAGCTCATCGATGTTGGACAGCACCTGGCCAAGCAAAGAACGAGGAACGCCGTAGCCACACTCCTCTTACCTCTGGGAGGCAGGTGACAAACGCCACAGACGCTTACGGACGGCCAGATGACATCCGGCGATTGGAAACCCACGCCCGTTTTTTCGACCGCGTCTCATCTGAGGCTTGCGTTACACAGAGAAGAGTGTGTGAGCGAGATCGCTCGCCGGCTCATTTCAGCAATTGACGTAACACCATCTCTGAAACTAAATTATTTTCTCAACGTTTTTAAAACCCTGTGTAGAGCTTGCCCACCTGCCAACCCTCTTTAACCTAGCAAACAGGACCAATGATACTGCAAAACCAGGAACGGAGAGGTTTGCAAGTCAACGCGATGAAGTGAGTTGCCTTCCAGAGCTTGACGATTGATTCCAGACCCCCAACACCCGCTGCCTTCCTACACTGTGCTCAGCTTGGAAAAAGAAAACTTTGGTTTCGATTTCTCGGCACCTCCCGTCTTCCCAGCGAGATGCATTTGCACAACGAGGACGGTCTACAGAGGACCGGCGACATCCCAACGTCATTTCACATCACGGCTTTCCGACGGCTGCTTTTGAAGGCGGCCAGCGTAGGCTCCCGCACTACAGGTCGCTACCGTAAATGACAAGGGGACGGTGCCACAGCCTAACAAGCCAGCTGTTCCAGTCCAATCAGCACTATGCATTTCAATAGACAATCAAGGCAAAATATTTTTTCCTAATTGTTCCATATCGTGTAGATGAAATCATGTGATTATAAATCCCTTCTGGGACGTCTGGGGGGCTCAGTCGGTTAAACGGCCGACTTCGGCTCAGGTCATGATCTCACGGTCTGTGAGTTCGAGCCCCGCGTCGGGCTCTGTGCTGACGGCTCAGAGCCTGGAGCCTGCTTCGGATTCTGTGTCTCCCTCTCTGTCTCTGCCCTTCCCCTGCTCACGCTCTGTCTCTCAAAATTAAAAAAAAAATTTAAAAAAATAAAATAAATAAAAATAAATCCGTTCTAGAGAAGGAGCGTGCCTTCAAGTCCCTCGGTGTCGCGAACGAGGGTTCGAGCAGATCCTATGATGTGTTATACCTGGTTCTGACGCTCCGAATGTCAATGCTGGTGATAGACATGCATGTTGACTGGCGGGAACCGACCAGTAAGAACCAGTAGCCTCCTTAACAAGGGGTTTTGAGGGGTTCCTCATTCTCCCCCCCTGTACTCACCAGAGTATCTGCATCTAGGAAGACACACTTGCTATAATGGGTGAGGGTCCAACAGTGAAGCTTGGTGAGGGTGACCCCCAGCTCAGGCCTCTTCAGAAAGGCCAGGTGGACGTAGTCCGCGCTGTCTAGCAGGTTCACCTCGATGACCTCGTCAAACACCTTCGACAAGATAACCCTGGAAAAGATCCGCGCCAAGTGCTCGGAGAGGCACGGAACATTCAACACAGGACGTGCTCTCCCTTCAAGACGACACCCCTTTGCTACTCACAAAATGGGGCATAAGCCCCAAGAAATTCAAGGCACCTTCATGTTCAGGCTCTGTTTTTTCCATGGACCTGTGTACACTTTCCACTCATGCTTGAGCCTTACCCGAACTTGAAAAGCTTGACGACTCTACAGAATTGTCTAAGACTGATTCCGGTCATCCCCTAACAAGGCAATTCTCTTGGAAAAATAAGTGTGCGGTGGGAATGAACGCTGGGCAGGTACAGATGGACAGATGTCCACTACGATCTCTATCAGTTTTTATTTTATGGTCATATTTAATTTTTTTAATTTTATGTATTTATTTTTTGCTTTTATTTTATGTGTTCAAAACCTACATTGTTGGTTGCATACAAGTTTCACACTCAAATCTTGAAAGACTGTACACTTTTTGTCAAAATGAAAATTTCCTCTATTCCATTAATTTTTTTTGGCTTATATTCTACTTCATCCTAATCCAGAATGTCTTGTGATGACAAAATAAATTAAGGAAGAGTTTGAAAAAGGACGGAGGAATGTCAGAAGGGTACAGGGAGCTAGTCAGGAGAGCTCCCAGTGCCCAAAGCTGAAAGCAATTTGAACAGGAAAACAAATAAGAAACCCAAAGTATAAAGTGAATATTCACGGATCGTTATCAGTATTAATATTATTACAATATTATATTAATATTATAATATTAATATTGGTATGGTTGTTGAATAAATAAATGGGAAAGAAGGACCAGCAATTCCTTACAGAAGAATTCTAAATAATAAATGTATTAGGAATGAGGGAAATAGAAAATCACCATTGGGGGCACCTGGGTGGTTCAGTTAGGCACCCCACTCTTGATCTTGGCTCACAGACGGCGAGATCGAGCCCCGCATCAGGCTCTGCGCTGACGGCGTGGAGCCTGCTTCAGATTCTCTCTCTATTCCTTTCTTTCTGGACCCTCCCCTATTTGTACACAAGCCACCTCTCCCTCTCTCTCACAATAAACAGAATAACATTTATTTAAAAAAAAACAGAGAATCACCATTAGGCTAACACTGCAGTAGCAACTGCTGCTGACAGAGTTCGCCGATGGATGCTAAAATCAATGGATAAAGGTTTTGAGAAGCGGCAGCAGGTTTTCAGAGTCTGAATGTATCTCCCCAAGATATTTATACGTTAAAAGACAAAAATCAAAAT
The DNA here is from genome assembly GCA_004024585.1 of Paradoxurus hermaphroditus. Taxonomy (NCBI): domain Eukaryota; kingdom Metazoa; phylum Chordata; class Mammalia; order Carnivora; family Viverridae; genus Paradoxurus; species Paradoxurus hermaphroditus. Next base: position 6,993 of record PITB01038241.1, read on the forward strand.
CCCACAGATAGTAATTTTTTATTTTTTGCCAAAAATGCATAACCTCAGTCTACTAATGAGAAAATACTGGACGAACCCAAGCCGAAAGGAAGTCTATGATATAACTGACCAGCACTCTGAAAATGTCAAGACACTTTGAATGTGTCACGACACATAAGGAAAGAAGGAGAAAATGTTATGGATGGGAAGTCACGGGGCAGACATGAGAACGCCATGTAGGGTCCCGGATGAGAACAGAATCATACAATATCAAACACTTCCTTTCTTTTCAGCATTTTGTGTAGTTATTGAAGGGGCCTCCTGGACACACCCAGGATATAGCTGGATTTTATGTTTAAAAGGGGTTTTTAATTCATTCACCTTGAGTATGACCATTGACTCATTCTGAGTCCTGCAGTTTCATTTTTTCCCCTTATTTTTATTTTTGTTTAATTTTCAATTTTAATGTTTATTATTTTTGAGAGAGAGACAGACAGACAGAGCATGAGCGGGGAAGGGGCACAGACAGAGAAGGAGACACGGAATCTGAAACAGGCTCCAGGCTCAGGAACGGTGAGATCATGACCTGAGCCGAAGTCGGACGCTTAACCAACCGAGCCCCCCAGGCGCCCCTCCCCTTATTTTTATATTTATCATACTTTCTTGTTCTTCGTAATCCTTTCCCACCTTCCATTGCATGGATTTGATTTTTTTTTTCCCATTCCAGGCATTTTCCATTAATGCTTGGGAAGCTACAGGTTTATTGTTTCTCGTCTTCTGGTGGTTACCATCCTCAGACTGTCAACACACATATTTTCACTTATTTTCTAGGGTGCCCAGGTGGCTCAGTCGGCGGAATATCCAACTTGAGCCCCGTCATGATCTCGTGGTTCACAAGTTCGAGCCCCGCATCAGGCTCCGTGCTGACGGCTCAGAGCCTGGAGCCTGCTTCAGATTCTGTGTCTCCCTCTCTCTCTCTGCCCCTCCCCAGCTTGCATGTGGTCTCTCTCTTAAAAACAAATAAAACTTCTTTAAAAAATTTTAAAAACTCCTATTTTCTACCAAACATAAAGATAAGTCAGCATCTGTATCTTCCCCCCAGAAGAAGCAGGACCATCCGCTAACGCTCACTTCTGTGCCTCCCCCTCGCAGTCGACGATCACGTCCGTGTGGACTGTAAATCCCAGATTATTTTCATAATTATCCAGCAAAGCGTTTACAATTCGACCTGAGCTTTCCTCATTTATTTGTTTAGCAATGCTTCTTACCGTTACAGCCTCTCGCTAGGATTCCCATGTCACTTCGCTTGACTACCTCCTCAGGTAATTATGTTCCCGAAAGGTCTTCAGGCGTAAACTTTTTAAGCTTTTACTTATTCGGAACATCTTTATTTTGCCTTCGAATTGCATTAATGTGGCCGAATGCAGAAATCTCATTCCAAAAGTACCTTGCCCCCACGGAAGGGTTGGGGGGGGGGCGGTGAAACAGGTGATGGGGATTAAGAGGTAAAATATCCAGTTATAAAAGGAGTAAGTCGGGGCGCCTGGGTGGCTCAGTCGGTTAAGCGGCCGACTTCAGCTCAGGTCATGATCTCACGGTCAGTGAGTTCGAGCCCCGCGTCGGGCTCTGTGCTGACGGCTCAGAGCCTGGAGCCTGCTTCCGAGTCTGTGTCTCCCTCTGTCTCTGCCCCTCCCCTGCTCACACTCTGTCTCTATGTCTCTCAAAAAATAAATAAAAACGTTAAAAAATAAAAATAAATAAATAAAAAAAAGGAGTAAGTCACAGAGATGAAAAGTACAACTAAGGAATGCAGTCAACGATATTGTCCTAATTTTGTGTAGTGACCACCCACACCGTGGCGAGCATTCTGTAACACACAGAATGTCGAATCACTGTGTCGTACACCTGAAACTGTTGTCATCCTGTCCGTCAACTATACTGTAGCAGACGCACGGGCGGAATCGCTTTGTCCAGAGAACGTGAGACTTCCGTTGCATCAACCCGACGCACGCGGAAACGGAGTCCATGCCTTTCTCTCCTCTTGGTGGCCTGAACGTTCACGTTGCGTTCATTCCTCCTGCTCAACACTCATGGGGCGTTCTCAACCGAAAATCCTTCCTCAAAAATGAAACATGACATGAGTTCCTTCCCACAATCTGTTCCTTTTGTCCTTTTGAAATTCCATTATCGGGCTGATGTTGGCACTTCCGAGTCTGTTCTACCCCGTGTCAGACTTTATGCTTGTGCCTTGCATTTTTTTTTTGGCTTAATTGAATGGTATTGAAAGTACCTACGTGTCTGAGAAGGTACTGTTTCAATGCCAAGTTTCCCTTGCTTTTAACACAGTTATTTATGGAATTTATGGCATCCTCGGGGTTGTGTAAAGATCCGGCAGGCAGGGGGGTTGAGGACAGAAGAAACATCGCTCAGTGTTGCTACAAATAGACGGTGGCGAACGTCCTTGAATTCTTTCGTTCAGCTCTGGCTGTTTTCTCAAAATAAGTCCCTGGACTTGGCGTTGAGTTTCACGAAGACAGTTTGTTTGAAGCTCTGAGCACGTACTGCTGGGTTTGTTTCTCTGCAGAAAGATGACTCCGCTCTGCACTTGGACCCCACGGCGTGCAAAAGCAGAGTGGTGGTCTCCGTACTCACACTCGCAGTCACTTTCGGTCACCTGTCACCGTCTGTCTTCTACTGTTCCCCAGCCTCCCAAGGGCTGCACACTGCGTCAGGGGTCCCGTAAAAGCTAACTAGTTCTGCGACACTGAACCTGCCCAGGGTTATGGGATGTTTCTGAATAGTTTACAGTTCCTCTTCGGCGGGCCGGAAGGCTGCCGGGAAGTCAGTGTGGTCAGCATTTACCGACCCCGAGGAGACGGGAATGGAGGAGGGAATTACATGGGAATGAATCGTGGGGATACTCTGGGCTTATGAGGACTGTTTTCTTTTTTTTTTTTAATTTTTTTATTAATGTTTATTTTTGAGAGAGACAGAGCATGAGCAGCGGAGGGACAGAGAGAGGAAGACACAGAATGTGAACCAGGCTCCAGGCTCCAAGCCGTCAGCACAGAGCCCGACGCGGGGCTCGAACTCACAAACTGTAAAATCATGACCTGAACTGAAGTCGGATGTTTAACCGACTGAGCCACCCAGGTGCCCCTACGAGGACTGTTTTCTACCAGGAAGTATGAGGGCCCCAATCACCAGGGCCACTGATGCGACAGTAGGCAACTACCACGTTTCCCGTATCGGTCC
>PITB01038242.1:0-10226 GCA_004024585.1 Paradoxurus hermaphroditus
ATATCTGTCTCTATAAAATCTGGCATAGACAACATAAAGGGTGTATTTATTATCTATTTATACATGACAAGTTCTACCACAGCTTAGTGCCTTAAAGCAATAAACATTTATTCTCTCACAGATTCTGAGTCAGAAATCCGGGAATGGTTGAGATGAATGGTATTTCATAAGGTTCAGTCCAGAGGTTAGCTGGGACTGTGGTCTGAAGACATGGCTGAGACTGGGGGGAGGGGGGAGGTTCACTTCTAAGATGGAAATTTTAGAACTGAAAAATACATGAAGTAAAAACTCACTGGATGGACTCAGTGGCAGTAGCACATGGGAGAGGGCAGGGATTGGTAAAATTTGTTTTCTAAAAAAAAAAAAAAAAAAAGACCCAATTATAATTTTAAGAAACTGACTTCAAATATAATGATGTAGGCAGGTTGAATATAAAAGAATGGAAAAAGATACACAATGTAAACACTAATCAAAAGAAAGCTGGAATGGCCATACTAATATACTGCAAAGTAGATTTCAGAGTACAGAAAAGTATTGGGATAAAGGGGGAATCAAATAAGAATAAAAGCTCAGTTTAATAAGAAGATACAATAATTTTAAATATGAGTACCAAACAACAGAATTTCAAAATTCATGAAGCCAAAATGACAGAACAAGGGAAAACTACAGTATCTGCAATTATAGTTGAGGACTTCAGTATCCCTGTGTCAATCACTGGTAGAAACATTTGACAGAAAATCCGAGATCTAGAAGAGCCTAACACTCAACAGCAGGATCTAATTAGCATTTATAGCACATGCTGTCCAACAACATCAGAATACGTGTTCTTTTCAAGTACCCAAGGAACATCTTACCAAGATAGACCATGTCCTGGGGCGTTAAAAAAAAAAAAAAAAAAACCACAATAAATTTAAAGAAATGAAATAACTTTTTAAAAATGCTTTTTTACAATAATGGAATCAAACTAGAAATCTATACCAGAGAGATAACCAGAAAACCCTAAACATCTGAAAATTAAAAGGTGTAGTTCTAAATATTCCATGAGTCAAATAGGAAATCTCAAGGGAAGTCAGATCAATAGGTTTGGAGTGGATCCAAGAATTTGCATTTCTTTACAAGTTTCCAGTTGATAGTGACGTTGCTGGTCTGTGGTAGGGGTAGGAACAGAGCAGTGGAGGACCACAGTTTGAAAACCACTGATGTGGATCATTAGAAACGCAGAGCTCCCCTCCTGAAAGTATTTACATCGTGCGTACTGTCCAGCAGTGTCAGCTCAAGCTCTCCTCAAGCTCTCCCTCTCATTGGAGTAATAGGAACTTATGATTATGTGCCCTCTACTTATAAATTTGTCTCTAATAAAGCTCAATTTACATTTATACCCCATGACACCAATGAGGATGTATGTATGTGTGCATGCCCTTTTGCCTGGTATCCTTGCTGCTTGACACACGTTTACCTGTTCAGCCCCTGGAGACCTTTGTGGTTCCTGCTTAGAGAGTGTATTTGCATGACAGTACATAGACCCTATAGTGTAGTATTTGCCATTACTTGATATGTGTGAACTGAAAAAAAAAAAAAATAGTCCTCATGCAGTTGTGCCTTTTCTTAAGCAAAAAAGAAAGAACAATGAAAGGCCTCTTTGCTAAAATTACAAGCAAATATACAGTTTTTCACAAGAGTTTTATGTACTTGCAAAATTTAATAAAAGGCAGGTACAAATCTACAAATGATACAAATCCAATAATGTGTTCCAATGTGTGTCAGACATTGGATTTAAAATATATATTATGGTCTGTGATAGCTATACTATATTTACAAGTTCTATAATGCTTTTACTTCAAATTTTTTGATCCAAGAAAAGTAATAATTTTGTATGTTAGTCATGGTTGCCGATTAGCTGGATTAAGTCATTTGTTAGCTGCTGGTTAAAACAAATAAACAAGCATAAAAACAAAACAAAAGTTTCGTTTTTAAATATTTTACAATTTTTTAGAACACCTACAAGAATAAAAAAATACTTATAAGGGATTAAGTCTTTTTATTAACAAATAATTATTTGTCACCAACAGAACTAAATTAAAAGTTTTTTAATGTTTATTTTTAAGAGAGAGAGCACAAGAGGAGGAGGGGCAGAGAGAGGGAGACTATAAAGATAGGGAGGCACAGAATCTGAGGTAGGCTCCAGATTCTGAGCTGTCAGCACAGAGCCTGATGTGGGGCTCCAACCCATGAACCATGAGATCATAACCTGAGCCAAAGTCAGACTCTTAATTGACTGAGCCACCTTGGTGTCCCTAGAACTATACTAATAGTTCTAACTAAAGAGACGAAAATCGAATGAAGATGAAATTGATTTTTTTTAATCCACACCTTTTTTTTTTTTTTTTAAGTAGAAATCTTAAACTTCTCCTTTCTATGAAAGTTTTAAGGCCTCCAGTCTTCTTGCCCATGATTACCCAAATACGTGCAGAAAAACACAGGCCTGTGAGCCAGAAGCATTTAAATTCCTGCTTGTACCTATTTGCTAAGAACAAGTGGGACTCCGGCTAGGTCCAGGGGTAGAACCAAGGCTGATGGCTGCCAAAACAGGATGCTGAGAACATCCTCCACAGAGTCTCGTCAGTTAATTTTAATGGCAATATTATAGCAACTAATTGACTCCATTAACCGACTCTCTGTACTAAACTAATAGTTTAATTAATGTTCATCACCTATTAGGTTTACTTTTTAAGAAGCACAAATACACACAGTTTTGTTTTTTTTTTTTTTTACCTTTAAGATCTGCAGTCTACTTCATTACTCGTTAAGATTAATTTCTAGCTTTATGACAGGGAGCTGGTTTCTATTTGTTAAGAATGAATTTTTCTGGATTATTGGAATGGTGGAGTGAATGCATATATTTGTTTTTCCTCTAGCTAACATGTTTCAAGCACCCACACCGTGGCAGTCAATGATTTAGGCATGGGATCCCAATTACCGTGTAGTCTTTTTGTCCTATAAGCCCTGCAGTGTACATCAACTTGCTTAATCCTTAGCACCTACAACACGGACTTTCCAACAGTCTACTAAAGTCTGTAACCGAGTGTCTAGGCCAAGATTAAATGATGAGGTTTTCTGAAACCTTTATGGGTAGAAGGAGTGGAGTTGGGACTTTGATCTTAACGTCTGAGGGTGCTTTTCTTTATCACTAAAGAAAGAGGCTTAAAGTTGTTTCAATAAACTTTTTATTTTCAGATAGTCTAGAGTTGGAGAAAAATTGTGATGATAGTATAGATAGTATAGTATATTCCACAGCCACCTTGCTTAATATTCGTATCTTACATTCATATGGTACATTTATTACAATTAACGAACAGTGTTGATACATTATTATTATCTGGAATCCATGTTTTATTTAGATTTCCTCAATTTTTACCTAATTTTCTTTTCCAGGAACTCATCTAGAAAGCCATATTCTATTTAATTGTCATCTCTCCTCAGGCTCTTCTTAGCTGTCATACTTTTCAGATTTTCCTGAGTTTTGGTAACCTTGGGTTTTGAAAAGTAGATGGTTTGAAACAGGTCCCTCAGTTGGAATTTCATGTTTTTCTAATGATTAGATTGGCATTATGAGTTTTGGGGAAGAATAATGTAATTAATGTACTGTTCTCATCTCATCATATTAAGGGGGCATACTATCGATGTAGCTTATCACTACTGACATTAACCTTGATCAAGCCTGCATGAGGCTGCATTTAACAAGTATCTCCACTGTAAAGTTATAGTCCCCTCACCCTTTTCGATACTGTACTCTTAGGAAGCCATTCCCATTGTGCAAAGCCCAAACCAAAGTAATGGAAAGTTATGCTTCATCTTTTTCAAGAATGATATGTATGTACTTAAGGTATGTGGAATGTCTCTGCATGGAAGATTTGTCTGTTGTCCTCCATTTATTAATATGTTCAATCATTCAGTATGGGCTGATGAGTACTTATTTTATATTTTATATTAGACTCTAATACTGCTTTATTATTTAGTACTTTGCTCAAATTATTCTGCTTTAGCTATTGAGAACTCTTTCATTTGGCTCTTGTATCCCTTTGACCTAATTCCTATCACTGTATGTGCATGTGTGTGTGCACACATGCATGTGTTTAATTCAATCCTTCTCTACGTTTTAGCACTACAAGATGCTCCAGACTCATTTTGTAGGTTTTCTGCTTCAGCACTAGAAGCAACTTCTTCTCTAAAGAGTCTTGGTTTATTTTCTTTGGAGATGGCATTAGAAATCAAGATCTGGAGGGGTGCCCAAGTGGCTCAGTCAGTTAAGCATCTGATTTCGTCTCAGGTCATGATCTCACCATGAGTTCAAGCCCCGAATCGGGCTGTGTGCTGACAGCTCAGAGCCCGGAGCCTGCTTCGTATTCTGTGACTCTCTCTTTCTCTGCCTCTCTCACAATCTCTGTCTCTCAAAAAATAGACATTTAAAGAAAAAAAAATCAAGATCTGGATTCTGGGTGTTCTTGTTGCTACCAGGGAGTCATTGTTTTTATGTCCACTTAGCTGACAGGGAAAGGAAATATAGAGGTATATATCCTAACTGGTATATATGCACGTATCTATAAATATCTTGATATGTAGCCATCTGTATCTATATGAAACTAAATATGAGTTCGTAATGACGTCTCAGTCTCCAAACCATTAACATGTGGATTATTCTTGCCCTTTCCCCTTATCTGTAATCCCCGCTCCAACACTGATAAATCTGATTCCATCTGCCATCCATTTGCTTCATCATTTAATTCAAGTGTATGTGTACAGTGGTTTCAGAACTGCTAATCCATACCTCCAAGGAACCAAGTTTATCACGTGGAGTAGAGTGCTTATATACCACGTGTAGGTCCTTCCCCCTCCCCACCTTAGTCTTACAGACTACACTCATTTCTTGCCTAATTGATCTATCAAATACTGATTGATAGAGTGGTGTTGAAGTCTCCAACTATAATAGTGAATTTTTCTACTTTTCACTTCTATTATTTATTTTGACACTGTCATTATGAGGATGCCCACATATGTTTGTTATGTCTGTTTGGAGAATTGACCTCTTTATGATATAATAATACTCTTTTTTTTTTTAATGATAATTTTCCTTCTGAAGTCTTGTTAGTCAGCAGTCACTCATCTTTTGGTAGTGTTTGCATGGTAAATCTTTCTCCAACATTTTTCATTTAATGTACTTGAGTCATTACAAGAAAATAGATTTCTTATTGATAACATATTGATCTTTAGAAAAAATTCAGTCTGACGGTCTCTTTTAATAGGTGTGTTTTGACTATTTACATTTAGAGGTTTTTGATACAGTTGGTGTAATATCTACCATAACTGTTTTGTATTCATTGTATCTGTTGTTTGTTTCTGTTTCCCCCCGACTTCCCTGGTTTTAGTTAAACATTTAAATGATTTTATCTTATATCTGTTCTCTCTTAGTGTGTCAGTAATACTTCTTTAAGAAAATTTTAATGGTTGTTCTAAAGTTTACAATACACATTTTTAACTGAAGTCCTTTTCTCAATAACACTAGTTTCTCTATTCTGCACGTTATAAACAAAAGAGAAAATACGACTGAATGGCACTTTCCCATGAAGAGATTACCGTCCTTCCGCCTCACATCACTCTGCCCTCCAGCTCCTCACCCTTGGAAGGTTGCATTTGGTATAACAGTTCATCTGGAATGGTGCTTCGTTAGTTTCTTCACTGATTTCTGCATTCTTCAAGCATTTTCACATTTCCTTCTGATTCTTAAAGGAAACAAGTCTCTTTCCCACAACACACTTTGAAAAGCACATTTAGGGGCGCCTGGGTGGCTCAGTCGGTTAGGCGGCCGACTTCGGCTCAGGTCATGATCTCATGGTCTGTGAGTTCGAGCCCCGCGTCGGGCTCTGTGCTGACAGCTCAGAGCCTGGAGCCTGCTTCGGATTCTGTGTTTCCCTTTCTCTCTGCCCTTCCTGTGCTCACTCTCTGTCTCTATGTCTCTCAAAAATAAAATAAAAACACTAAGAAAAAAATTAAAGAAAAAAAAAGAAAACCACATTTAAAATGATTAGGATAATGCATGAGGAGAGCTTCTGATTTGCTGAGCATGTGCTATTTTTGATCTGGGTAAGGGTTACATAGATGTGTTCACATTGCAATAATTCACTTATGAATTATATGCTTTTCTGTATGTGTGTTAAATTGCAATTTATGAAGTAAATTAGGTTATGAAGTAAAAATACAATACAGAGGAGTAAATTTTTAAACAGAAATTTATACTGTTTATTCTACACATACTTGGGTTATAATTGTGATATAAAACAATACAGTCTCTTAGATGCCTTGATCAATATGTCTCAGTTTTAAAAAGGTCACAGGTCTTTAAAAATCTCTTGTATTGGAGTTCATAATGTGTCCCCTAAACACATTTCAAATTAAGTCTTGTTCTGCTTCTTTTCCAGACTCTGCAAGCTTGTTCTCCTCACAGCGGTGTTACTTGACCTTGCTTCCTGATGCCAGTCTGTCAAAGTCTTTTGAACTAATTCCTAAGCAGGAGGGATTTAAGGAGATTTAACCTAACCTTTTGGGATTCAGATTCTGGTTACTCTTGCTGTTTTACTCCAGCTCTGATCGTGTGTCCTGGTTTGGGAAGCTTTACTTCTGTCTCGTTTACTCTGTCTAACTCCTGACGTTGTGACCTGTCACTTCCACTGTTCTTTGTAAGATGGGCATCCCGCCTGTCTGTGCTCCATTTCCCCTGCTTCCCTAGCTACTGACATCATTTATCTAAACCCCGGTCTGGTTTTTGAGCTCTTACTACCACCAAACATGCCCTCCTGATCCAACAGTTAATCTTAGTAGGTTTCAAGGTAGTATCTGTGTGTATTTTACCTGATTCCTTCCCTGCCAACTTTCCTACAGGTATCTTTTGTTAGTTTTCATTGTCTCTAACACCATTTGCTATTCTCTTTCTACCTGCTGTCTGTTTCCATATGGGCCTTTTCCAGACATATCCATTTGTCGGACTTCCTCCCAGACCCCACCTGGGCACAGAACTTATGAATAGAGAATATTAGAAATGAAAGAGAGCTCAGAGTAGATGTGTACAAACTTTCAAATAAGTTAAGTATATGGCTGGGTGATATTTTCAAATAATACTCTAACAGGGACGATGTTTTAAAAATCCTTCCAGAAGTGTTTTCCTTTATGATACTCTATTTTCTGGTTCAAGAATGTGCCTAGACGTGTGGACCTGAAAGCAGGTTTGTAAAGCTCTGTGCTTTCCAGATGGCTGTGAAGAACACAGCCAGGATGCTGGAGCCTCTGAGGGGTTGTAGGAAATTCCAGGAAACTGGTGGTTTGGTAGAAGCCTAGAGTTGACACTAAATGTGGGAACCTCAGTTCTGGAAGTTTTGGCAGGTGCTGTGAGTTTTAACAGCTGGTGCCAGCAGATGTTCAGATGATGAGATGGGACCAGCCACACCTGAGTGGACGCTAGCATTAGATGCCTAGTGACCAGGCAGGGTTTGGAACGTCTCAGAGAAGGTCAGCAAAGACTCGAGGAGCAGCACATAGGAAGGAGTGCTCCCCACTAAATGCCAGGTTATAGCCTCTCACTGCCACACTGAGAAGAAAAAGGAGGCAGAAGACAGTCCTTGAGAAAATAAAAATGGTCCTGACAGGAAATTTGGACTTTGAATGAACATTTTAATTAAAAAAAATTTTTTTTAATGTTTACTTATTTCTGAGAGAGAGAGAGAGATGGAGTGCAAGGTCGGGAGCGGGCAGAGAGAGAGGAAGACTCAGAATTGGAAGCAGGCTCCAGGCTCCAAGCTGTCAGCACAGAGTCCAGCATGGGGGTCAAACTCATGGGCGGTGAGATTGTGATCTGAGCCGAAGTCGGACACTTAACTGACTGAGTCACCTGGGTGCCCCTGAATGAACATTTTAGTCAATAGGTAGAGAATGGAGATAATGGAATTTTTTTTAATGAGTTTAATTTTTTATTTGCTTTTTAACCAAAATGGAAATTCAAGAGCAAAGTATGAGCAATTCCAAGGAATTAAACTTGAATTTTGTGCAGATCTGAAGATTTTCACAGGCTGAAGAGAACAGTGTGTGAAGCCCCAGGGAGACTGCAGAGGGGGTGAGAACCCAAGCAACTTTGCGGCAAAGCAAAACGAAAGCAAATAATGTTTCAAGAGTGGGTCACGATAGGAGATGCCCAGAGCCGAATGGCTTATACAACAGGGGTAGTTTCTCAGAACGGGGCTAGGCTGGACAGCCTACCAATAACGCATTTCGTGGAATTGCTGTTCCAGACCCAGTGGCATAGTTTAGGTGTAACCGGGGATCGTCTGAGATTGCCTCCCACCAGTCTAATGAGAGAAGAGATTAAGATCAAAATTAAGTTCGATGTAGAGAAAATGTAAAACAAACAAAACAAATGAAACAAAACCCCCCAGAGATTTAATGTTTCTCTGCCTATAGGCTGAAATTCATACCTGTGAAGGTTGCCTAGACATGACACCTCTCCAGCACAGCCAGAACTTGTGTCTTCTCCCAGACCACCAAGGCTGGAACCAGATAGTCTAACTTCCAGGCTAGTATTTTCCTGTCACCCAATAATGTCTCTCTTTCAACTTCTGATTACTCGATAAGAGTTTTCTTGCTTAACGGAAATTTCTTGTAAAAGTAGATAAGACATAGGAACATAAAGGTAGGTGTGTTTCAGAACCATTTAAAAAATTTTTTTGTGTTTTTTTTTTTTAATTTTATTTTATTTTTGAGAGAGAGAGAGAGACAGAGTGCGAGCAGGGGAGGAACAGAGAGAGAGAGGAGACACAGAATCCGAAGCAGGCTCCAGGCTCTGAGCTGTCAGCACAGAACCTAACACAGGGCTCGAACTTCCAGACTGTGAGATCATGACCTGAGCCAAAGTTGGATGCTCAACTGACTGAGCAACCCGGGCACCCCCAGAACCATTTTAATCGAAATTTTTATTCGGTCTTGACTAATAGTGGCTTTTGCAGATGGGCGTGATTGTCAGAGACGTGGAAGTTACTTTGGATGTATAAAATGGGTGTGTAAATCACCCTCAGCTAATACCTTTCTACTGAGTTGCTGTTAGAGAGGCTCTGCCCAGCCCAGAGCTCTGCAAAATCTCCACCTTCCCAAAAGATGTGTATAATTTGATGACGATTTATTAAAACAAAAGACCTGGAGTTATTATGGAGCTGCACCACATGTTATCCCATGTTTGTGAAATTTGCATTTTCTGGTGTGTCATTTATGCAGATCTTTGCTGAAATTGACAGGGATCGTGTAGATTTCAGTATACCCCTTACTCTGAATCTTTAGGAAAACAATTTTTTAAATGCTTATTTTATCTCTACATCTTGCCTTCCTTAAGTTCGAATTGCCAGGTTTCCATTTGGAAACTGATGCTTTCTTGTTTAGGCTCTAAATCTGTGGGAGCATGACCAGCGAAAGGAGGAAAATCAAAACGGAGTCTCTGAATTAGCAAAGCAGTCCAGTGAAGTCAAGTCAGGTAGACGTCCATCCGGCTTGCTAGCACAATGTAGGAACATACCTGACGTAGGAACATACCTGAGTGGAAATGTGAACACTAATTGCTGATATCCTGCCATTTTCTTGATTCATCTAGACCTTTGGTGAAAATAAAATTATACACATCTCTCAGGAATAGAATCCTTCTGGTTTGAGGAAAATGGCATTATCCCTCAGCAGACATAAAATATTTTATGCCACAACTGCTGAAAAACTTGGGCAGAATACTTCCAACCAGACTCCAGAGGAAAGGGGCATGTTTTGCAAGTAAACCTTTGTCATCTTGTTGAGCCCCTGGGTCGAGTGCATCCAGGCTTCTGGTGACCACACGTCTTGGGACTTGAAGAATCTCACGCGACATCAGTAATAAGTACATGACTGCACCTCAGGTGTTCTCTAGGGGAAATCAGTTGATCCTGAGAAGAAATATCCAAAGTTGAGTTTGCCCTGTCAGGGTTTGTAATAAATGTCTTATCTGCAAAGAAATAGATGGGTGTTTATCAGAGTCCATTAGGGGAACTTCTTGAAAATATGGCCCACCTCAGTGTTTGCTCAGAATCTCTGGAGGGAAGACACCGGCAGGTGTAGATCCTCTTTGGAAAAAGGACAACAGAAACAAAAGCAATGTTGTAACCTTCTCATTA
>PITB01038243.1:0-10219 GCA_004024585.1 Paradoxurus hermaphroditus
GCCTGCCTTGGCTGACTTGGGGGGTGCGCACCTGGGGTCCCCGCCTGCCAGTGGTCTTTGTGGTTTTCTGAACTCCGGGTGGGGGTGGGGAACCTCGCTCCCCGGCACCGCCCGCCCAGCCTGGCTCTGGACTAGGAGAGGAACCTCGCCAACCGAAGCCTATTTTCGCCATGGGTTGAAAATGACACTAAGGAACCACACTGATGAACCCAAGGACAAGCCTCGGCCTGTCCTAGGATCGTGTATAAATATTTCCAAGAAAATACGTCTTTTGAAATGACCTCTAAGGAGAGCTAAGGAATCCCGTTATAAGCGAGGTGGACAGTCACTGGACCCGAGTGGGTACTGGCGGGGCCTTCTCACTCTCTCCCCCACCTTCCCTGCAGTTCGGTTCATCACAGGGAAACTTCCTAGGATTTCATCATTGAGGGAGAGGAGGGCTCAAAGCCAGTCTTCCTCTGTCTCAAGAAAGAACGTATCTGTATTACTAGGTCTCCTCCAACCTCTCACGATGCTCACCAACGGGTCGGGTCTCGGATCTCAATTCCCAAATTATTCTTACTAACATAAGAGGTAAATGTGAGCGCACGATTTTTTTAAATGTTTATTTATTTTTGAGAGAGACAGAGCCTGAGCGGGGGAGGGCAGAGAGAGAGAGAGGGAGACACCGAACTGGAAGCAGGTTCCAGGCTCCGAGCTGTCAGCACAGAGCCCGACGCGGGGCTCGAACTCACGAACCGCGAGATCATGACCTGAGCCGAAGTCAGACGGCCGACCGACCGAGCCGCCCAGGCGCCCGTTAGCACACAATTTTAGAAGACTTATCGGGATCTGCCAACGGTGATTATCCCGGGGTGCAAGATTACAGAAGGTTTGGACCCTAGGATATATTCACATTTATGTGCAACGGGCCCGCTGCTCCACTGGGGGGGCGATTGAAACTGCCTTGGCCTCACGCGGCTTAGACTTTAGTTGAAGAAACGATTTAGTCAAATAAATACATGGATGGATTTGTAACTGTAGAAAAAGGGCTCTGAGCACGGGGGTGGTATACTGGTCCGGGAAAGCCTCCCTAAAAATGTGAGCCTGAGCCAAGATGGGAAGGAAGGACGAAAGGAGCTTACCTAGGCAAAGGGGGCTGCGATGGGGTGGTGGAAAGAGCCTTCCAGACAGGGAGCTGTAGGCGCCAAGGCCCTGTGGTAGAGGAGTGTGAGGCTATCCAGAAATGGCAAGGTCAGTGTGGCCGCAGGGCACAAAGCAGAGAGGAAGCGGGGAGGGAGGAGGCTGGTGGGGTGGGCAGGGCCAGGCTAGGTGGATGGAGCACCTGTAGGTCACTTCAAGGAGCTCGATGCTTGTCCCAGGAGCAGAGAGAAGGCGTTCAGACTTTCGGAGAGTGGTCAGATTTGCGTTTTGCAGAGTTCCCTCCGGCTCCCTCCGAGAACTGCGGGGGGAACAAGAAATTAACCGATGTGGGGAAGAGGAAGGAGCCGTTGACTGACTGACTCATGAACGGTGAGGGTGAGCCGACCAGCGTGGCGGCGATAACGCGAGAGAAGGATTTCGGTTGTAAACCTGACAAAAAAACTTGGTGATTGGCAGGGCGAGGGGAGGGGAAATAGAGGATTTCTGGATTACTGTTGTGATACGGAATCAAAATCATCTTTCTGAAGACGAAGCTTTTCAGAATTAAAAGAAGAAGGTGACATAGGAAAACCGAACAAAAATGGAAAGTGTTGAATTCGCGCCAGAAGGCAGGGGGCGAGTCCCCAGGGCTTGTCTGGAGACCAGCGACGGTAGCAGGGCTTCGGATCACCGCTGATCTCGCCGCCACCAGGAATGTTCTGGAATCTTAAACTTTTGTCGTTGGCCTCTTTTCAACACGCTGCTATAGCTCCCCCAGCCCCTCCCCAAATCCACGTGCTCGGTCCCTCTGCAAACGGTCAGAGAATTCGAGAAGGACCTCTGGCTGCTCCAGACTAAAGACTGTGTTTCCCCATGGCCCTTGTACTTGGCATATGGACACGCAACAAAGTTGTGCGTATAGTGTTGTGTATAACGCAAAGGTGTCACGTGGTGGCTTCCGGGACCCTTGCTCTCTTCTTTGTCCCTTTCTCTATCTTGTTGCCTGGAAAGTAGATGCCACCAGCTTGGACCACGAGATTGAGGTCACACAAGACAAAGCCACATGATAGAAGGAGCTTGGAGTGTTATTCCAGCCCAGACCACCCACCTGGACTTAACGTGTAAGAAAAATATCTGTAAAAAAACGGGGAGGTACTCTAAGCCATTTAGAAGCTGTGAAGACATGTTCCTTCACACACATACACACATATATATTTTAATTGATGACCGCCAAGTCAGATTTTCAAATTTTTTTTAATGTTTATTTTTGAGAAAGAGACAGAGTGCAAGCAGGGGAGGGGCCGAGAGAGAGGGAGACACAGAATCCGAAGCAGGCTCCAGACTCTGAGCTGTCTGCACAGACCCCAACATGGGGCTTGAACCCACGAACCGTGAGATCATGACCTGCAGTTGGACATTCAACCAACTGAGCCACCCAGGCGCCCCTCAACTATTTTTTTTTTAATGTTTATTTATTTTTGAGAGAGACGCAGAGCGTGAGCAGGGGAGGGGAAGAGAGGGAGACACAGAACTCGAAGCAGGCTCCAGGCTCTGAGCTGTCAGCACAGAGCCCGACGTGGAGCTCGAACTCACAAACCGTGAGATCGTGACCTGAGCCGAAATCAGACGCTTAACCAACCGAGCCACCCAGGCGCCCCTATGCCATCTTTGATAAGGAGCAACGAACAGGTAACTAGCTATCCGGGTGTACTTGGCTTGGCACAGGGCATTTCTGGTGCAGCGAGGGGAGGTGGACGGGTGGTCCAGTCTGTCCACACAAGACGTCACGCCTTGTGCCCAGTGGGGCCAACCACCGCCAGCCGGGCCTGGCACCCAGCCATTGGAACTCAACTCTGCACGGCGGGTGGAAGGTGGAGGCAGAAAACATATCTGGGTCCAAGTTAACTTTCTCGCTCTCCTTTCTGAGCCGGTTCTGAGTTCTGATACGGAATCTGCCTCGAGATGCCGTCAGGCGTCCCCAGGGCAGGGAGGCTACCCATCAGACTCCGACACGCCCGCCCGGGAATAAACTTGAGATCTTACAAGACTCCCATATGTTCTTTCCAAGAACAGAATTTGACCTTGCTTATCAGCGCACACATGTACAAACAGGTGTGTCCCCCAGGAATCATGGACAGAAAGCATGAAAGCCAGGAGGTCACGAGACTCCGTAGGGACCCCACAGCTTCTCTTGCTTACACATTACCTTAGGTAGACAACTCTTGTTTCTTGCGGTGTTTTTGTTTGTTGTTGTTTTATTTGTTGTTGTTTTTAACCCTTGTTTTGTTTTTTGTTTTTAGTTGTCATAAAAAAAACACAAAATATCCCATTTAAAAAATATTTTATTTCTTTTGAGAGAGAGAGAGCGCAGGTAGGGGAGGGGCAGAGAGAGGGAGAGAGAGAATCCCACGAAGGTTCTACACTGTCAAGCACGGAGGCCGACTCGGGGCTCGAACTCGAGAAACCGTGAGATCATGACCTGAGCTGGAACCAAGAGTGGGACGCTTAGCCGGCTGAGCACCCCCCGGGCGCCCCCCCCCCCAGAATTTCCCAGCCTCGGGTAGGTGGAGTCGCACAGCGTCTATCCTTTTGTGACTGGCTCATTGCACTTACGTCATGTCTTCGAGGCTCACGCCCGTCGTAGGCGGGGCCGTGGGGCAATCGGGACCCTCGAACGTCGCTGGCAGCAGCGCACAATGGCGTAGCTGCTGCGGAAATCGGGCTGGAGGCTCCTCAAAAAGTTAAGCGTAGAATTACTTTATGACTCGGCAATTCTACCCCGAGCTATACACCCAAAAGAATTAAAAACAGATACTCAAGCAAATATACGTCTACACGTGTTCATAGCAACACTACTCCCAACTGCCAGAGGGTGGACACAGTCCAAATGTCCGTCGATGGATGAATGGATCAGCAAATAGTGAGAGAGACGCACGATGAATTATGCAGCTATAAAAAGGAATGAAGTACCGGGACGGACAACGTGAGCCTCCAAACCGTCGCGCTAAGTGAAAAGCCAGGCACAAAAAGGTACAGAGTAAACCATTCTATTTATAGGAGAAGTCCCGAAGAGGTAAGTCCATAGAGACAGAAAGCAGGTGGGTGGTTGCCAGGGGCTGGGGGGAGAGGGAAACGGGGAGGGGCTGCTTAATGGGTGAGGGACTTCCTTTGGGGGTGGGGATTAAAATGTTGCAGAACCAGATAGAGTCGCGGTTATACAACATCGTGAATGCACTAAATGCCGCTGAATTCTGCGCTTTGGAAAGGTTAATTTGGGGGGCGTCCGTGGGGCTCAGTAGGTTAAACATCTGACTCGATTTGGGCTCAGGTCGGTCTCGTGGCGGGTTAGAGCCCGGTGGCGGGCTCCGCGCTGGTGGGGCAGAGCCTGCTTGGGATTCTGTCTCCCTCCTCTCTGCTCCTCCCCTGCTTGCCCGTAACATTAAAAAAAAAAAAAAAGAAAAGAGAAAAAAAAAAGATGACTTTCCCCGGGCACCTGAGTGGCTCAGTCTGTTAAGCATCCAACTCTTGGTTTCGGCCCGGGTCATGATCTCGCAGTTTGTGGGATCGAGCCCCGCACTGGGCTCTCTGCTGTCGGTACGGAGCCTGCTTGGGAGTCTCTCCCCACTTCCCCTCCCCCGACCCCTCCTCTACTCACTTGTTCTCGCTCAAAATAAATAAATATTAGAAAAAAAGTTAATTTGGGTGGCATCTGGGTGGCTCAGTTGGTTAAGCATCCTACTTAAAAAATTTTTTTTAAATATTCATTTATATTTGAGAGAGATAGACAGGCAGAAGCAGAGACAGAGCATGAGCATGGGGGGAGCACAGAGAGAGGAAGACACAGAGTCCAAAGCAGGTTCTAGGCTCTGAGCTGTCAGCCCAGAGCCCGATGCAGGGCTCGAACTTGTGAGCCACGAGATCATGACCTGAGCTGAAGTCAGATGCTCAACCGACTGAGCCACCCAGATGCCCCATGCATCCTACTCTTGATTTCAGCTCAGGTCATGATCTCACGGCTCGTGGAATCGAGCCCCCTATTGGGCTCTGTGCTGGCGGTGCGGAGCCTGCTTGGGATTCTCTCTCTGTCCCTCTCTCTGCCCCTCCCCAGGCTTCTGCACAAGCTCTCTCAAAAATAAATACTAGGGCGCCAGGGTGGCTCAGTTGGTTAAGCGGCCCACTTCAGCTCAGGTCATGATCTCACGGTCTGTGAGTTCGGGCCCCACATCGGGCTCTGCGCTGATGGCTCATCAGAGCCTGGAGCCTGCTTCGGATTCTGTGTCTCCCTCTCTCTCTGCCCTTCCCCTGCTCACGTTCTGTCTCTATGTCTCTCAAAAATAAATAAATGTTAATAAATACATAAATAAAAATAAATATTAAATAAATAAATAAATAAATAAAAATAAACAAAAGGTTAATTTTGTTATGTGAATGTCACCTTAAGAAAAGAGAATACTGAAATATCCCCTAATGACCTAATGGCTACTGCGCCTCTAATAGCTACTGTCTAGTGACCTCCTGTTAATGCCGTTAAGGGGTAATCTTCCCAAGAAAAAGTCACAAGGTATGACTCCTGTGCAGATAAAAATATAAGCACGTGTCAAGTATTTGACCTCATTATTGAGGGTCCCAGGCAGATGTCATAACTGGTTCGAAAGAGAATCCAGAGGCGCAGACGCGGTTATAGATCAGGAAGGTCGAAAGGAATTTGCAAACGGATCTCAAGTGGCCTCTAGGGAGGGAGGGACGGCAGGGGACCGCCCCGCCAGCATTTACGCCGTGCGTCCGCAGGGCGATTATTTTGTGCTGGCATCATTATCAGCATCTCGCAGGATCGTAAACACCGGGCAGGAGGGAAGAGCCCAGTGGAATCCGGAAGCGTTCTGTGATAACGCGCGGTATTTCGCTGAAGCTCGGTGCCCCCTCCAGAGTCTGAGATCGGCAGAGGCTGTAAATCAATACCCCCCACGGTCCAGCCCCCTCCGTTGTCGGACACTTATAGCACCCTCGTGGGATCTAGCACCTCGTGACACCCCAGGGCCCGATAACACATCTTACAGCTCCCACCTGGGATCCTGACGAACACGTTAGGGAAGCCAGAGCCCTACAGAGGGCTGCCTGGCCCCTCCAGGTCCCCTCGAAGCCCCCCTGGCAACCCCCCAGCCCACGCTCTCGAAGCCCCTGAAACCCACTTTCCTCCAGGCTTCGCGGGTTTATGGGCAGGGGACAGCCACGTATGCAGACTCTCAGGCCCCACCCCAGAATCCCAGGAGGTTCTGGCTCTCGAGAACATCCGAGCAGCACGGCTCTGCGGACGCCCAGCCCGGAGGCTCCCCGGATCCGTGCCCGGCCAGGGCAGACTCACCCTCTGGCCTTGAACGCCCATCCCCAGGGCTCTTACCTCGTGTTGCTGGTCCGGCCAACTTCGGACACCGCTGGGCACCTGCCGTGCCTCCCCGCCCTCGTGTCCTTGCCTTCTGCTTTTCCTCCAGGGCTGGTGAGAGGCCAGAGACAACCTCTGGCAGCCGGGAGGTCTGCTCGCTGGTGCCTGAGCCGTCCCCAGCGCAGGGGTCCGCCGCCGTCACCGGGAACAGGAAGAGAAGCTACGGAAGGGATTAGCAGACGGGAGGGTCCGTTCCGAGCTCTGAGCTCTCTGGTCTGATAGTTTTGACGACCTCCTCAAAAGCTCGCGGAATAGGGGCGCCCCGCAATTGCTTCCCCCCAGGGCCACCGGGACTGCGGGGCCGGGGCCTTGGAAAGAGAGCGTGCTGGGTGGGGGGACCAGTGGGATCTTCAGTGTCACTCAGATAACCCAAGGAAGGCTAACGGTGACGACGATGACTAAGCAGTGAGTCTCATTTCGGTGCCATTAGTCCCACTTTAGAGGAAACCGCGGCTGAGGAGGTGGGTTATTGGCCCAGAGTGATGCAGTTATAAATGGCGGAACTGTGGTTGATAGGTTCTCGGCTTCCAGAGCCTCGTCGTCCACAACGGGTCCTGGGCTCACCTGTTTCCCCCGGACCCCCCCCCCTCCTCCTCGGCCCCGGGGGGGCCTGCCCGCCAGAACACGGCTTGATGGAGATGAGACGGCCACCTGCATCGACATCACTTAACTCTTCCCGGGAGACCCTGGCCCGGAAACACAGGAGCCGCGGATAACTCTGTTGTCCAGCCTAAGAACTTCCCAGAAGCCCTCGACGACCCTTTAACAGAAAGCCTGGAGTGACATTTACACCCAACCCTCTTTAAACTCCACCTCTGAGGGGGCACCTCAGTTGGTTGAGCATCTGACTCTCGATCTGGGCCCAGGTCCAGATCCTGGGGTCCTGGGATCCAGCCCCGCGTCCGGCTCTGTGCTGACAGCGCAGAGGCTGCTTGGACTTCTCTCTCTGCCCTTCCCCTGCTCACGCTCTCTCTCTTAAACAAACAAACAAAAAACAAACAAAACTCCACCTCTGGATTGTCATCTCAAATGCCAGCTAATCCAAAACCGTGACGTCCGTCGTGTTCCGGATACTTGGCTTGCTCGGTGGGTAGAGCATGCGACTCTTGATCTCGGGGTCACGAGTTCGAGCCCCACAGTGGGCATAGAGGTTGAAGAGGCAGCGGAAAGCAAGCTGAGGGCAAAGCACAAGCTAGCAACGCCCCTCCCCCCTGCCCCGGGGGGCTGTGTGTGATTCCACTGGCGCTCCTGGTTGTCCGAGAACAAAGGAGAAGACAGAAAACGAATGGCTGAACGGCTAGGCTCGAGACGGCAGGCCCTACATCTCCGTGAGTTTGCAAAGCTTGGTAAATTACAAGGAAAAGGCGATCTCACCCATAGCCTAATCCCCAGAAACCAGAGCCCCGACATCACCCTGTGGAGGTCAAAGGCAAGAAGGAAACGGCAGGTGAAATCAAAGTCCCTCACCACCTGCGGCCCATTGACAAACACTTGAGGCAAATACAGAATATTTCGGGACCCCCCCTGCTGCCCTGAAGTCAACGCTTTGCTAAGAGGGAAAAACCACCTCAGCTTGGCAATAGCGAGGCCTCCAGCAATCTGTGAGTCCTCTTTAGCATATTCGGCTCAGGTCACCATCTCACGGTTTGTGGGTTCGAGCCCCATGTCAGGCTCTGGACAGCTCAGAGCCTGGAGCCTGCTTCGGATTCTGTGTCTCTCTCTTTCTCTCCTCCCCAGCTTGCACCTTGTCTCTCTCTCTCTCTCTCTCTCTCTCTCTCTCTCTTTCAAAAATAAATAAATGTTAAAAAAAAAAAAGAAAGAAAGAAACTTCCTCTTGACTTCATCCCTCCCAGCCCCGTGGTAGATAACCAGTCTCCTCAGGGTCCTGGGGCCGCTCTCCCTTCCCGCGGGTCCTGTCCCCGCGCCTTCATAAAAGCCCCTTTGGGCACCAAAGATGTCTCAAGGTTTCTTAGCCATTTGCGCATGAACCCCACTTCAAATGTCACCAACATCTTGATCCTTGCGCAATCGAAGTTCATCGAGAGACCTACTTGAATCACCCTTCGCCGTCACGCCCCGATGTCGCCGCCCTCGCCCTGAGATCCAATAAGGTCCTCTCCCAAAAGCACTTTTCTTTACCCTGGTCTGCAACCTGGGCAGCTGGCCGGGGCTCTGTGCTGAGAAGCGCTACCTCGTTTGGCCCCAAACCTAGGCAAGAGCTCCGAGAAGGCTGGTTATTAGCTACTAACAACATCCGACCTACTGACAGGAGGCAAAGCCTTTCTTCATGGAGCCCGGATTCTAGACTCTTCTCCAAGAAGTGATTCCGACGGTTTGGTTGTTGGTTTCGGACCCACGGGCCTCATTCAGAAAGCAGTCCCCCTTTCCCCCAAAGCTTCTCGCTTTTCGGATGTGAAAGGCTTAACTCCAGGCACGTGCTGGGCTGGCCCTGTTAGAGGGCCGCCCTGTGCCGGGAACGGGACGGGCTCTGGGGAAACAGGCCGCAAGAGTGGTCTCTGCAGACGCCGCCTGCCAGAGGTCTCCTTAGAAGGCCCTGGAGGAGAGGCAGGTGCCCTTCGGGAGTCAGCTGGCTAAGGGCAGAAATGAAAGACCGGACAAGAAGAGAAAAAATGACTTTCGAGGGAGAGGGAACAGCATGGGGCAGCATGGAACAGCACTGCGAGACCATGACTTAAAAAGGAACGTATGTTTGGTCTTAGTCTCAGCCCTGGCGTACAGATCCTGAAGTCCTTGGAATTCCCTAAGTATTGAGAGTGGAAAAGGCATCTTTATGTCCATGTGATGACTTCTGGGTGAGGCTGGGGAGCCGACCATGTGATTGGACGGTTGGAACTTTCAATCCGGCCTACTGACCTCCTGGGAGGGGAGAGGGGCTGGAGAGTGCATTAAATCACCAACGGCCAAAACTTTAATCAACTGTGTCCCTGTAACTAAGCCTCCATAAAACCCCGGAAGGACGGGGTCTGGAGGGCTTCTGAGTTGGGGAACGGGCGGAGGTTCGGGGACAGTGGTGCCCTTCCCCCATGCCTTGTCTCAGGCGTCGTCTCCATCGGGGCCGTTCCCGAGTTACGTCCTCTTATAACCACCCAGTAATCGAGTAAGTAAAGTTTCTGAGCTCTGTGAACCTCACGCCCCTGAGGCTGGGGCCGTCGGAACCTGATCATAGCCGGGTGGTCAGACGCACGGGTGACTTGAGATTGGCATCTGCGGGGTGGGGGGCAGTCCTGTGGGGCTGAGCCCTCCCTTCCGCTGGGCCTGCCGCCGTCTCCAGGCGGCCGGGGGTCAGAATCAAATTGACTCGTCGGACACGCAGCTGGTGGTGCCGAGCATTGCTTGTTGGTGCTGAGAAGACACCGCCGTGTCGCAAGCATGGACCGGCGTGCTGTTTGCTGGAGGACAGGGTGGCGACAGCTCAGAGACGGGGACCGGTACCAGGAGAGGGGGGGCCTGAGGGCACACCGGGGGTTTGGACCGTCCCCTACAGCCCCTGCTGTCCAGCCCGGGGTCGCCTGGCCTGACTGCGCTTTGGGTGGTGGTCAGGACCTCCCGGAGCAGGACGAGGGGGCAGGTGGTAAGTCAGAGAAGAGGTGATGAAGGGTGTCTGAGGGGAGACGGGGGACGGGGAGAGGGAGCTGT
>PITB01038244.1:0-10217 GCA_004024585.1 Paradoxurus hermaphroditus
GGGGCTAAGCCTAGGGAGACAGCGACGGGACGAACGCCGGTCGGAGACGCGGGCGCCGGCCTGGGCGGGCGGCAGGAGCACCGGACGCAGGCGGCGGAGACCTCGCGGAGGGCTGCGCGCCGCTGCCCGGGGACCCGCCGCCTTCCCGCTGGGACGCCCGCGCCGCCGCGCCGGAACCTGCCGTCCTCGGCCACGCGACACGGCGCGCCGCATCGTGCACCCGCCCCCCTGCCCGGCTTCCTGACGCGCAGCGGCGACGTCCGGCCCGGTTCTGGGGCCCGGATCCCCCACCGACCGGCCCGCCTTCCTCCCGGGGCTTCCTTCCGCCAGGCCTGCGCCCCTCCCCCGCCGCGTCCGCCGCCAGCTCCGGTGGGCGGTCACCGCGCCCTCTGGCGGAGTGCTGCCACCGCTCCACCTCGGTGTGCGCACAAGGGTCTTTTTTTTTGTTTTTTACACTTTTAGAGTAAATTTTATTTTTAATTAGATTCATAATAAAAGCACAGACATCAAAATTACATCTATTTGTAAACACTAGGTATTATTAGAAATCAAGTCCAAGATTTGGGGGGGTGTGGCAGAAGGTCGAGAGAGGGCGGAAAGTTAGATAAAATAAAATAAAATCTCCATTACTGTACAAGATATAATCTTTAGTGCTTTAGCAATTTACTGTGGCAGATACTTATTTGCATTTTCAGCATTCATATTTGTGTTTTTTACCTGCAATTATGTACTATTCTTTTTGTTTGTTGTTTTAGAGAGAGAGGGAGAGTGCGCAAGTGGGAGAGAAGGGCAGAGGGGGGGGGGAGAAGGGCTCGAGGGTCTTTTTTCACCCTGATGCAGGATCACCGTGGGAAAAGTTGGAAGCGCAGGTCTGTGCGGTGGCTCCGCGTTCACGGATTATTACCGCGTGATTTTCGTCGGTTTTGTAAACACAGGACTCGCCCTTCCCTTGAACCTCTTGATCCTTCGAGGAAGGATAGAGGATAAAGTGCCTTCTAGATCCCAAGCGGATCTGTCCCAGGGGTTTTCATCGCTGGTTCCGTCGCCTTCCGGGCCTCCTCTGCCCCCTCTTGGTGTACTTCCTTCCCGAACACGGTTTGGCGGAGACGTAGGCCTGCAGCCCGGAGACTCCAGAGCGAAGAGCCCTTTTAAATCCATTTTAGAGAATCCGTCGATTCTGGGCTAAAATGACACCGTTCCGACAACAAGGCTCAGATCTGCAGCTTCAGTGTTCTACCTTTTTCCCGTCAATAAAATCAATGGCCAGTTTTTCCTGAAGATTTCTAGGAGACACATCTCCCGTCGCACCTCCCACCTTCTCCCCTCCTTACCCGCAGTGCTTCTTTTCAGTAACCATTTCTGAGAAGGTCACTCCCAGCGGATGGAACGCAGGATTGAAGATAAACCAATCTAATCAGGATTCGGTGAGCCCGCTGCTGCTCTCCGGCCGGCCGGGGCTTAGTTCACAATGACTACTGTTGGTTGACTTTGATCTTCCATAATTTTACATCGTATTTGTCAGTTCTCTTCAGCATGAATCGTTCTACGCATCCTCGATGCCGGCGGCAACTATGTTCTTGGAAGAGTTTTGCATTAATCATCTGTTCAGAGTTTTCTCTTTCTGGAAACTTTTTAGAAAGTGACAGTATTTCTCTGTATTCAGCTCAAGCTATGTCAGGGAACCCTAACCTCCCTCTAAAAGATACACTTTGGTTTATATTTATCCCCAAGTGCAAATACCTCTGCTCTGGGTAGGAATACCTAGAAATATAATCTAGGATCATTTGATAAAAATATTAAATAGATTCAAGGTAAAGTAATTGTTTCATGTTACAGGAACTTTCAAATGTTCTGAAGTCTATTGCCTAAAAGTTCTGTGTTAGTCATCCTCCTAAGGATCCTTTCAACTCTTTGGCCTGTGAAACATTTTTAAGCATTCTTAATGTGTTAAGTCCATTTTCATTCAGGTTTCCAAAAAGCTTTATTTTTTAGTCTATAGTGAGTTTACATTTATTTTTCTTTCGTGTCCTGGTTCTCCAGTGTTTGCACCAGACTGTCTGTGGGTGCCGCTTTTGTAGGATGAGAAGAAACCTACCGAGTAGGAACAGGGGTAAACAGTTCCATAAAGAACTTACCAACCAAAAGTCCTCGCTTCTGTTTCTTTTTTAATTTTATTTATGTTTGAGAGACATGGAAACAGAGAGTGAGCAGGGGAAGGGCAGAGAGAGAGGGAGACACAGAATCTGAAGCAAGCTCCAGGCTCTGAGCTGTCAACATAGAGCCCAACGCGGGGCTCGAACTCACAGACCGTGAGATCATGACCTGAGCTGTAGTCGGCTGCCTAACCAACTGAGCCACCCAGGTGCCCCCTCGCTTCTGTTTCTGACTTTTCTTTTGCTTTCAGCGTATGGAATTACAGCAGAGAGTGAGCGTTAATACATCCCTCTGCTCTGGCAGTACGCTAGAGTGACCACACTGCCTTCCTGATTTAAGTTCTACTGGGTCTTTTTAACTCTTCCTGAATTGAAATAATAATGACTACCTTTTCCAGTTTCTGGAATAGTCTCAGCCATGGATCTGAGGTTTCAGGACTTCTGTCTACAAGATCAAGGTACTTTTGTGTGTTTCCAAAATAGACACTCTTTTTTTCTTTTAAAAATCACATTAATATTTTAACTGGTAAGAATGCCAGGAATATTACATGGACATGGCATCAGCATGTCATTAACTGTCCCACATGACACCCTGGCTTTCAAACGGTGAATAATGGTAACTTAGATCTTCTCTGTTAGTTTTTAAAGATACGTGATTTCTAAAATAAACTTTTCATATATAATGATAATTTTTAAAAAGGAAAACATATGCAAAAGAAATAACATAATTATATAATTTAAAATGGCGCAGAATAAAGTATTTTCGACTAAACTTGGAAAAGTATGTAAAATACTTGTACAGTGAAAATGACCTATGTTGATGAAAGACATGTAAAAAGCACACATGCATGGAAATATAACTGTGTTCACAGACTGGAATTCTTCATCTTGTCACAGCGTCATCTCTACAAACAAATCTAGACATGCCTTCTGAACTCCATCGTTCAGTTTTAAAGGACCAAATCTAAGTCTGGGGATTGATATATAGTCAGAGGATATGCAAATGGGGCCCTCCCTGTGCTGATTAAACCAGCCCAGCCCCGACCCTGCAGCTGGGAGAGGAACCCCAGCCCCGGGAGTCCCAGGTGTTCCCGTTCTGTGATCAGGACAGAACACAGACATCTCACCATGGAGTTTGTGCTTGGCTGGGTTTTCCTTGTTGCTGTTTTAAAAGGTAATTCACGGTGAACAAGAGACACTGAGTGTGTGAGTGGATATGAGTGAGAGAAGCAGTGGATGTGTGATGGTTTCCTGACCAGGATGTCTTGTGTCTGCAGGTGTCCAGTGTGAGGTGCAGCTGGTGGAGTCTGGGGGAGGCCTGGTGAAGCCTGGGGGGTCCTTGAGACTCACCTGTACAGGCTCTGGATTCAACTTCGGAAGCTATGCAATGGGCTGGGTCCGCCAGGCTCCAGGGAAGGGACTGGAATGGGTCTCAGGTATTAGCTATGATGGAAGTTACAAATACTATGCCGACTCCGTGAAGGGCCGATTCACCATCTCCAGAGACAACGCCAAGAACACGGTGGACCTGCAGATGAACAGCCTGAGAGCCGAGGACACGGCCACGTATTTCTGTGCGAAGGACACAGTGAGGGGCCGTCAGTGTGAGCCCAGACACAAACCTCCCTGTAGAAGGGGATCAGCACCACCAGGGGGCGCACACTATGCACAGTTCTGGTTTGTATTCCCAGGAGCAGGTGCAGATGGAGGTTCCAGGCAGATTTCCTGTCAGGGTCTGGGGCTTCCTCTACAGACAGCAGTTTCCCCCAGGGAGCTTCTCCGGACACATGATTCTGGGTTACCTTATCAGCCTTTATCCTAGAAACTTGTAATAAGAAAAATATACTAACAGGCACACAAAAGAAACAATTGCTTACACTGCTTACTCCTGCCCCTAAATAGAAATGAATTAGGCATATCCTGATGCATGTCGCATGAAGCATTACAGGAGTTCCAGATGCACTCACTGCATCACAGGCCACCCAGCTCAATGTGCAAGCTTGCTAGAAGCAGCACGAAGGGCCACCTGGACATGAGGCTACAGAGGCCTTCAAACAAAACGAGACCGACCCCTTGTGGGGTCATTGTCTGAACCATTCTCTCAGCATCAAGTGTAGTTGACAGCACGGGAAAGCACTGGGACCATTGCCAGGATGTGGTCTTGATGTGGAGTCTGAAGTTCACACACACACACACACACACACACGCAAGACTACATAAACTTCATCACCTTCATCATTGTGTCTGTTGCGAGCAGAATAGGTTCCTTTCCAAGTCATAAATGCTTGGGGGCCAGGAAGTGACACTGCCTGAGGCTGTGGTTGTAGGTCACTGGGGAGGGGGTTGGATCCAGGGAGGGGCTTGTGTGGAGTCAGTCTCCCACCTACATCAAAGGAGGGAGAACCCATGGTTTCCTTCTGGATCTCCCGTGTGTGGGGAGTGGAGAAGAGGGATAAAGGAGATCCAGGAGTTGGCAGGAAACAATCGAAGGTCAGAGCGTGATGACTAATCCACTAAACACCGATAAAAACTGAGAAAAAGACAGAAACAGTCTTTCTAAGTAGAAACCATCTGAAGCCTTGGAAA
This sequence comes from Paradoxurus hermaphroditus, assembly GCA_004024585.1. Taxonomy (NCBI): domain Eukaryota; kingdom Metazoa; phylum Chordata; class Mammalia; order Carnivora; family Viverridae; genus Paradoxurus; species Paradoxurus hermaphroditus. Next base: position 4,740 of record PITB01038244.1, read on the forward strand.
ACAAGAATAATGATCCATGTAAACAAGCATAATATGAAATAACAGAAATGGACCAAAGTCTTACCCAGTGTCTCAGGTGGAAGACGTCCACTCTCCAAGGTCACCAGTGTGCTCTGATGTGTTCCCTGTGTGCATGAAAAGATCCGAAGCTTCTGTTGGATCGATGAGAATTTTCACTTTGAGGTCCTTGATTAAATTTGGCTTCCAAATGCAGGGAATAACCAATTGATCCATCAGTTACTTCTGTCAGTGCAATATGTGTGTCCTCCAACTTCCCCATGTAGATACTTAATCCTAAGTTGATGGCAGGAGGAGGTGGGGCCTTGGCAAAGCCCTTATGTCAGGAGGAGACAGCCTTATGACGGGATTAGTTCCCTTGTACACCAGGTCTGGGAAAGACCCCTTCTGCCAGGCCCCATGGTAGGAACAGAGAATGAAAAGACTGAAGTAGAACTTGACCACCTGAGGGCGCCTGAGTGGCTCAGTAGGTTAAGCAAATGACTTCAGCTCAGGTCACCACCTCACAGTGAGTTTGCGCCCTGCATCGGGCTCTGTGTTCACAGCTCTGGGCCTGGAGCCTGCATCGGATTCTGTGTTACCCTCTCCCTGCCCCTCCCACACTTGCATTGCCACAAAAAAAGAACACATGTTTAAAAAAAAATTTTTTTAAATAACTGACCATCTGGGTCTCAGTGAGCAAGGTTCCTGTCACACATCCCTACTCCTTTTCTAGATGAATCAGGCCTTCAGTATGAAATTCTCTGTCTCATTAATAGGAACCGAGGTCAACTAGGGTAGGCATGGATGTGTCTGTTCCCAGGAGCATCACTACACAGCCCCGTCCCTTAGAGAGCACAGCCCCTCAGCATTGGATCGGAGCTGGAGAATCCCGTACCTGGGGGCAGTGTCTGTAGAGAACAGACACCCCAGTCTCTGGACGGAGGAGTGGCCCAGGACCAGTCAAGGAAGACGTGATCCAGTCGTGTCCCCTCTCTGCAAGTGTGCCTCCCAGGTGCAGCTGAAGCAGCCCGGAGCTGAGGCGAGGGAGCCTGGGGTGTCAGTGAAGGTCTCCTGTGAGTCACGATGATACATCTTCACCATCTGTACTATAAGCTGGTCCTACACACACCAGGAAAGAGCGTCTCATACATGGGATGGATTCACACCTACAATGATAATCCAAAAAATGCAAAGGGCTTCTCAGGTTGATTTGTTTTCTCCATGCACATGTGTGTCAACACAGCCTGTCTACAGATCAGCGAACTGAACCCTGGGGACACATCCGTGTATTACTGTGCAAGAGGCACAGTGTGAAAATAAACCTCTTGAAAGGGTCAGAAACCCTGAGGAGGGGACAGCAGTGCTGGTGTGTGGAGGGAGAGGGACAACATGTCTGCAGACTTTCTTTGATTGAGGGTCATGCATGTAGGAGTGAGTGATAAAGGATAATGTTTTTGTTGATTATGTAATATTTTCACTCCTTTGTTGGCAAACCAGCTCCCATAAGTGGACAGGGTCACACAAACACACACATGGGACCTTTATTTTCCTAAATGTCCATGGCATTAACACTTCCTTCATGGTATATTTGAGCATGAATTCAATCTGAGCAAGGATTCTTAGGTAGATGCCAGAATCTCCCTTGTGTGGGTCACAGCAACTCCCTCATGTTGGACAGAGAAGGTAAACAGCTTTCGCTTCTCAGAGTTATAGCAGGGGGCAGGGGAAGGTGGAGCAGAACACTAAAGGGCTAATACAAGACATGGCTGCTCTAAATTACTAGAAATCACAGAAACCCCTAGTCAGCTGGTAGGTGTAGACACTGCACATGTATTCATACTGCAGCCATGAAATATCCCCTCAACCTGGTGTGCAAAACACAGTCTATTCTCTCATTCTTGGGGTGGTCAGAAATGTGAAATGGTTAACCTGGGTCTGAAACAAAATGCCAACAGGGCTGTGTGTCCTTCTGAGACTCTAAAGGGGAGACTTCATCTTCTAGAGGTGCAACCTTGAATCGCTGTTCATGGCATGTCCTTCCCTGAAAATCCAGCAGGGAGGAACTAATAGAGACACCATGTGTCTCTTTCTTTGTGGCAGAACGAATGCCCCTCTGCTTTGCTCTCATAAGGACAACGTGATTCCATGCGTCCGTAAAAATACCCAGGACGATCTTCCATCCCAGGGGCCTGAATGCACTCACAGTTCAATGCTCTTTGTATCATAGACGGTGATCCCCACGAAATTGTTCCCTGTGGATGCAGGAGGTCAGGACCACTCCTCCCCTGAGCACGGAGCTCTTTGGAAGGATCGTTCTCAAGAGGAGCACATCCAATTTCTTCTCATGTATGTTGTCAGTCATTCTGTGAGTGTGTCTCACACATTGCAGTATGTGTAAGTTTCGTTAATGATCTAACATATGTGCCCTCTTGTGACTCTGCTCAGGTTTGGTGTAGTCACCCAGGTGAACCTGGAGAAGGAGCCTCGGATATAGAGACTCTCACAGTCTCTCTCCTTTACCAGTGTCATCACTGAACTCATGCCAACAACAATCATCTTTGGACATTTTTCATTTTATTCTGTTTTCTCAATTCCTCCCTCTCAGTTTTGCTATGCAGAGTAAGCAGGCTATGCTCAGTTATGCTATTTGTACACTGGATTTTTTTCAAAGTGTTTTCAATGACACAAAAGATGATGGATGCATTGTCTAATTTTAATGCCCTTCTTTCACTGAGAGCCTTAGTGTGATTCCTTTTTGAAAGAATGTGTTGAAATCTATGATGAAAATCTATGATGATTATATATATATTAATGCATATATTTTTAGAGTTTGTACTTCTAGAAATTTAATGCAATTGCTTTCATAAAGAATACCGTATTTTAAAACCAAAATTGGTTCACATAATAATATATAGCTTATGAATTTACTAGGCAATACTATTCATCAAAAGAACTTAAAGAAAAAATCAGCTTGTGATTATCATTCAAGATATTACATTCCCCATTTTTGCAATGTTTTTATAATTTGAACGTTGTCTAGAATATAATCTAGATCATAATAGTTATATTAGAGGCTATTGATTTTCTTCTGAATTAAATATTTCCAACTTCTTAAGAGCGATTGTTACAAAAGTTAATTTATTTGAATACTAATTAATAATCTTCTGAGAAAGTACTTTGAAATAAGAATTAATCTCGAAAATCACTGGTGGATATACAACATATGAAGAACATAATAGGATTTTCACTTCAGTTCAAATCTACTATCCTTCTGTTTGTGCAGGTAACCTTGTGAGTTGTACCAGTGTGTCCCCATTCATGTCGTTTGTCTCAAAGACACAGGCTTGCAGAAAGTCCTAGACCATCATCTGCATCCGTATACTCCACCTTCCAGCACGCACAAAAAATCAAACTTTCCCAACACTTCCTGCCCTGCTGGTGCATCCAGAGCCCGTGTTCCCAGCAAAGATGCCTCCTGCAACGTATGGGAGGGAGGGTCACTAGGCGGCCCAGGCCACCTGCTCAGTGAACGGCACGAGGAAGGGAAGTGAACTCTGGAGGAACATCAGGCTTTCTGTCAGTTTGGAGCTAAGTGTTACAGACACTGACCTACCCACTTAATGCCCAAGGAATGCTGGCAATGTGAGTTTACCTTCAGGATAAAATAAGAATGGAGACCATGCATGATCCATAACCCACATGCCACATCCACGAACTGATGGCAGTCTACACACCAGGTCACAGCGATGTGGTTTTCAAGTCTAGTGTCAGTATCTGAGCTGAAAAGCAGAAGGTGGCTGAACCTAGAGTCTAGGGAGGTGAAGGAGAGGAAGAAATTGTCCTCCGTCAAAGTTTCTTGGTGACAGCGCATTAAGTTCACAAGAGTTGGATGCATAGGAGAAAGAAACCAAAGATTCATTACTAGTGCATAAAGGTCTAACGAAGAAATTGAGACTCAAATACATAAAACAGGAAGGCCATTATTTATATAATTTACAGAAAGAGACAATATGTTTGTCCAGAATTTACTGGAAAAAATCAACAGACATATGGAAAGTTTACTTAGTGAGGAATTCTCAACTATTTTGGGCTGAGATAGTAGATTAGTAACCGATTAACAAGGTGTGTTTCTCTACCTTTCTCGGCTATAAAAACCCCTATTGCTGGTGATCAGGATGTGTCTTTACTTCTTCCTGCAGGGAGGGCATTTCTCAGTTGGTAGATTTAGTTCTTGCTCTCAGAGGGACTGAGGAGGGCCTGAGCGACCTTGCACCGGTCATTTCCCAAGTACATTCAATGCTAATACCAGTTTGCTGCTGTGTCGTATTTGGGCAACCTGTCACTCTCTTGTGAGGTCGTCGTACATGTAACCTTATGACCAGACACACAATTATGCCACATAACTAAGTGAAACTAGACCAGTAGTGCACTGAAAACTTTACACGCATGTGTATAAAACAGTCTTTGTAGTTACTACACCATGGAAGCCACAAAGCTTTCTTCCAACAGAGGAATGGATGGCCATTGATATCATAACTGCAGACAATAGAAGCAAAAGCCAACACATGCATGAACATGGATGCATCTCAATTTCATTGTCCACCAGGGGAGACACCACTGCCCAAGGTCACCCACTGCATGAACCTGTCTATGCCAGATGGAGTCTCCAAAACAAAATGCACGGGAAACTGTTGTGGGAAGGACAGAGCTTTGGACAGACCTGACAACGCTGCATTTCTTTGACTTGTGGTTACTCAGTTGTCCTGTAGCTTGACTTTGGTGGACTTCACATGGCTGTAGGTGTTCATCTAAACTCATAGAACCTTATACAAAATAAGGTCCAGATTTCTATATTTAAGTTACTTCTGTAAATATCTCATTGGCTTCATCACTAGCTAAATGTACAAAAATTATATCCAGAAATACTTGTGTCTCAGCACTCTGTATTGTGGTCCTTCTTAGCTGAGTGATTAACTGATGAACATGTAGATTGGATAGATGACATGGATTGATATTGGGGGGCCGGGAGAGATTCGCTTCAGTTCATGAAAGTGACAGCTTCTAAGGCAAGACTCTGAGGTCAGGGGGCCGATATGGGATGGAAGATGATAACATCATGGGAATGATCAAGGCAATGAGGAGACAGTCTGTGATGTTTTATCTAGGCATTTCCTTTCCTCACTGTGAATTATTATGAGGATATCTGATAAAAGCCCAGGAAACAGTTGGTAAATCTTCAGGACATGAACAAAAGTGACCAGAAGGAGGACGAGAGATGGTGGATGCAGGGTCAGAGCCTGGTGGGAAGAAGGGCCTTTGAGCAAGAGCCTGAAAGGAGCTGTAAATGTTTGGATCGAGGATATTGGTCCACACCCAGGACAGAGGTCTCTCTTGTCTCTGTACACCCCAGAGCTCAGGACACCCTGGGAAGAGAGACTCTGGGATCACCAGGAATTAGAAGCAACAAGCCCTAGAGTG
>PITB01038245.1:0-10217 GCA_004024585.1 Paradoxurus hermaphroditus
GGTGCCTGGGTGGTTCAGTTGGTTAAGCATTCCACTCTTGATTTCGGCTCAGGTCATGATCTCACGGTGGTGAGATGAACAATCCTAAGCTGGGCCTGGAGCCTGCTTAAGATTCTCTCTCTCTCTCTCTCTCTCTCTCTCTCTCTCTCTCTGCTTCTGCCCCCTCCCTGCATGGGCATGGGCATGCATGCACACACAAGCTCTCCTCTCTCTCTCTCTCTCTCTCTTTCTCTCTCTCAAAAAAAAAAAAAAAGGAAAGGAAAAGGAAAGAAAAACATTTAGATAATCCTTTATAGTTTCAAGGAAATTCAAAAGAAATCTGCTTCTATTAAAATAAAGTTATGTGTTATAAGCTGAGGGAAAAACAGAATGAGATAAAAAGATAATTAAGGAATTAAATTTGAGGATAAAACACAGAAATTTAAAATGGATACAAAGTACCAAAGAGCAAAAACAATTCTTCCAAAAAGTGAATCAGTGGCCTAGAGAAGAAGTATTGGAAAAATTACAGAGAGACTAAAGAGAGGAGAGTGGGTGGCCTCAAAAAAAAAAAAAAAAAAAAAAAAAAAAAAAAAAAAAAAAAAAAAAAAAAAAAAAAAAAAAACAAAAAACAGAATTTGGAACAGAAAAAAGTTTCAAGAATAGGATGCAAGGCAATTTTTCTATAATAAAAGAAGACCAGGTATTCAATCTGAAAGTGCTCACTGTGTACCAAGACAATTCATAAGGAATGTTACTGCTAATACACATGCTAGTGAAATAATTAAATCCCAAAGGTATATTCTTATAAGCCTCAGTCAGAGGAATCGGGCCATTAGTTGGGGGAAAATATTAACATTAACTACTATTTCTCTTCAAGAATATTAGACGTAAGAAGTATAAATGGCAATACATACTGGATTTTTAAAAAGAATGTTTCCCCCCAACTTTTTAAAGTTAAAATAGGCATTATAGAAAAACGAAAAACCTAGAAATGACATAATAACATCCATAATCACAAGTAGTTTACGGTTGGACTTAAACTTCTACTTCTGTGTGTGTGTGCATGTGTGTACATTTATACAAGTGAGCACCCATATTGTGGTTGAGATCTGATAGTATGCATCATTCTTTTTCACATGTAAAGATATTTAACAATTTAAATCCCCAACTGGTCATGACTACTTTACAATACAATACATCAACTTAATCAGGATAGAAATGTAATCTTACTTTTCTCAAGGTCAAAAACTGCTTAAATGATAAAAATGGTAAGCCTTTGGATAAAAATGAAATGTTGGCAGAGTTACAGTTAAACTCTAAATCCCCTGGGGCACCTGGCTGGCTCAGTTGGTAGAACATATGACTCTTAATCTCAGAGTCCTGAGTTCAAATCTCACGTTGGGTGTTGAGATTACTTTTAAAAAGATACTACATTCCTTTAATATTCAATTTAAAATGAGACACAAATCAGGAATGCAGTAAGTATAAAGCTTTTAAGAGAATCCATTATCAGGTCCATAGCATTAAAATAATAGGTAGAAGGTGTTTATATTGAAATGTGTTATGATGTGTGCAGATAGTATGGACAACAGTAAGCATACATACACCAATCTTCTCCCTCTTTGTCTGGCCCAGTAGTACAGCGGGCATTGCTCTAAGAGGTTTAGTCATTCCTTCTCCAAACACAAGATTTCATATGAATTTTAACCAAGAAAAATCATCTTTACAAAATGTGTTACTCTACTAGCTCTACTTTTAATATACTCCGTGCATCTCAGAACATGTATAAAGACTCAATATTTCAAAAAAGGACATAAAATAAGCTAGTAGAGAGGAATAATATCATCCCTCGGTATTTCTCCCTTCCAATCTCCTTCTATCAAATGCTCAAGTCCTGATAATATACTGTACAAAGAAGTAGTTTACCAATTATATTTCTGAAGAAAATACTTCCCATTAATATTTTCAAAGCTATCCAAAACTCTTATTTTACTCCCACTACTTTAAATATATTGGGAATTTCTACATATCTAGAAAATTTAGCTATCTAAAGTAAGAACTTGTTTGTCCACTTTATACACAGTACCATTAAACAAAACTACATGCGTGTAATGATGATTACATTTAAGGTAACTTCTAATTGTGACCATCCTGGCCCTCAACCATGTCCTTCTCACTTCCTTATCTATACCACTAATCCAGCGGATAAATACATTGTTCAGAGGTGGCTGAACAAATTTAAATTACTTTCCAAAAATATTTTACAGAAAACAAGCTTTCAGATGTATTTCAACACAAATTATACAAACAGGCTAATTTGATTCAGGTGGTTCTTAAACATCCGGACACTAGATGTTGCAACACTGGGATGTATTTGTCCTTGATGTACTATGAACAGAGCAAAACAAAATATGGCTCAAAAAGGTTTAGCTATTTCATTCCCAAACGATAACATTTCATGCAAATTTTAATAAAATATTAACAAAATATGTTTTTACTACCTCTACTTTTAAAAAACTTTGTGCATATCAGCAAATTTGGAACATGAAAGATTCCATATTTCAAAAAAGGACACAACCTTATCAACTATATAGGTAGAAGTGGAATAAAATGCATACACATCGGTGATAGTAACACGAAAATATTCTCCAAATATTAACTCTTCCTTCTCAAGGCTTTTGTTTCTACCTCCGACGCACTGAACAAATGTGGTCCCTGTGTTGCTCCTGGTGATTGTCCTAGTGGTGGCCTAAAGATTCCACTTTCAAAAGGCCTACCAGAAGATATTCTGGACATGTTTTTTAAGAATTTTTTTAATACACCAAAGGACACTTAATAAAACCTGTGATTTCCAACTCTAATTTTTAATCAAATGTCAGCAACCTCTTTAGGCCTAGAAACTTAGATGCATCAAATTAAGAATCTGAAGCTGTCTTCCAAAAGGCTGATGGAAAAATTGAGAGACTTTTTATACCATATGTGTCAAGCATTTTATAAATGACCTGTACATCTCTCCAAATGTAGGGCTTGCCCTGCTGGCCAAAACTGGTACGTTGTTCTATCTTTTCTCTCACCCACTTCCTCTCCGGGCCCAGCAGCAGGCCCACTCCGCACCCGCTTGTTGCTGACCCCTCCCTTGGCCTTGTCCAGGGCTCCACTCACCTGCGGCGCAAGCAAGACCTTGCGCTGTAGTGGTCAGCATGAAGCGGTATCTACTTCACCTGCGACACGCGGTGCAGCCGAGTCCCGGGATATGCATGCCTCCTGACAGGACGAGCTCATTCATCTCCTTGTAGGCGCCTTCCCGGAGCCTTTGGGCACTCTGGCATCCTCCAGCTTCTGCGCCCCACTGCAAGAGTCAAAGGGCAAACCACAGTCTGGAAGTGGGGTGGCCTCCACCTCTGTAATCAGGTAAGGAACACAGGACGTCGCCGCCGCCGGGTCTGGCCGACTCCACACAGCGCCGGAGCAGATGCGCATGCGTCCCCAGGTGCGGGAGCCCACTGGAGGCGGGCGGGTTCAAAGGGCTTCCGGAACCCTAGTGGGAGGGCACGCGTGTGGTCGGAAGAGCCCCCCGGGGCACCAGCTCAAAGGCCGGAAGTGGCTGGAAAATCCCCCTGTCAACAGTGAGGGGAGATCGAACAGTGACTGGAAAGTTCTTTTGTTTCCACAGCTTTGGAGCTGGTGCGTTCCACAGCAGTCGGCCTGGGTTGTGGCGTGAGGAACCCCTCGGATCCCCACCTTAAGAGTCATACTGTGCCAGAAAGGGCAACTGGGTAAGGAACTCAAAGGCGGGTGGTGACTGGAAAGTACCTCAAGGCATCAGCGTGGGGCTGGGATGGTTGCCGACGAGTCCTAGATTTCGCACCAAGTGGGCAGATTGGTGACTTAAAGGAGCCTCCTGGCACCAGCGTGTGGGGAATGATGGTGGCCTAAAGGAAAAGCCCTCGATTCCCCACGATGTTGGCAGGCCAGTGACTGGTAACCAGAAGAGCCTAGTGCCACAGGTTGGGGTGGGAGGTGATCAGAAGGGCCTTCGTTTTCCCGGCAAGCAGGCACACTGGTGACTGTATAGTCTTGTCCAGGAAAAAGTGCATGTCTTGAAATTAGTAAAGGAAGTCTTTTAGAGAGAGCAGGAATATGAACTGGGGAGAGGGGCAGAGGGAGAAAGAAAGAGAATCTTAAGCAGGCTCCATGCTCAACACAGAGCCGGACACCGGGCTCCATCCCACAATCCTGGAATCATGACCTGATCCAAAACCGAGTTGGATGCTCAAGAGACTGAGCCACCCAGGCACCCCAGGTAAGTCTCTTAATAAGGAATGACTACTGCAACAGAGAGAAAGGGACAATTGCACTAGGCAGATATTTAAAGCCTGAGCTAGAAATGGCTTAGGGAAGAGGTAGGCAAACAAAGCTTTTATATGCAGAGACCATGGGATAGGCCGCTCTGGAAGGAGAAAGGAGTGTTAAAAACTGCTAGCAGGAGGGCTTACTACCTAACAACTGTATCAAATAATGCAATAAGGGAAAGATTGAGGCAGAAAATGCTTATCTGTGCTTAAGCACCTGAGTCAGAAGTTGGGCTTGAGGTGAGCAAATAAGTTATAGTGCCTGAGGTTCATTAAGTTTACAGCTTAACTGTCCTAGTCAAGCTAGCAAAATCTGTGTCAAGCACAAAGTTTGATCTTGTCAGTTCCTTCTCTTGTTCAAGACAGGTTCCATGATACTGCCTTTGAACAACTCAGGGATAAGGAGAATCTGAAGTAGGGGATGGCTAAATGAAATAGTCCTCAGGGTCAGTGTTTTCTCATAGTTTTGTGTCTGGGGGACCAGTTAAACCATCTGTTGGACCCACTGGCGGAGGTCACTTGTTTCAGGGTCCTACAGATCAGGCATCTAAAAAGACTGATGCCCAAAATGCAAATGATGAAAATTATGATGAAAGGTCATATTCAAGAGCCAGGAATTGAATGCTAAGAGTATCCAGTCCAGTGAATTCCAAGAGGTCATTGGTTAAAAATCTTGAGATTACTCAGTATTGCTCATTAAGTTGGTGACATTGTCTATAGCCTTTGTTCCTTCTCTTATAAGGGCATGCCTTGCCTGAGCAATTCACCTGACTTTACCACTGGCCCAGACACTTGTCCTGGAAGAAATTGGCTAAAGCATAGTCTGCTGCAGTGATGAATCTTTCAAGATAAAATCAGGTTTGTCTGGCTTAGCTCAACAGTCCTTCAGATCCTGGAGAAAAGGCCAGCTATGAAGCCACCTATAATCCCTAGAAGGATCTGGTAGCCACGTTTAAGTTCTTGGTGATACCAAGGTAAGAAGGTGTAGAAAAATTGGAAATGTTAGTTTGTATACCCAGATATTAAAATCAACTGAAAGAATGAAAAATTTGGTATAGTTTGGGCAAGGTAATAGGATCCATTCCAATTTACAAGTAGATAACAAAAATATTTTTCCACTATGGGAGACAAAGCCATTTAATCTGTACCATAAAAGACAGAATTTGCCTATCTTTTACCTCCAATTTACAAAGAGATACTAAATACCTCAGAGACCATGAACAGGACCAGAATTTGATAACCCAGAAGGAGGTACTATAGTTTTTGTTTGTTTTGTGTCAGGTGTACCACATACTGACTTGTCACTTAGATACCATGTGCAACATTCACCACATAAGTATAGTTACCATCTGTTATTATACAACTTTATTACAATGTTATTGATAATATTCCCAATTTTATATTTTTCATCCTTTGACTTATTTTATTACTGAAATTTTGTATCTCTTAATCCCCATCACCTATTTCACCCACCTCCCACCCTCCTCTCCTCTGGCAACCCCCAGTTTGTTCTCTGTATTTATGAGTCTTTTTTGTGTTTTGGTTCATCTGTCTTGTTTTTAGATTCCACATGTAAGTGAGATGCTATGATATTTGTCTTTCTCTGACTTATTTCACTTAGCATAATACCCTCTAGGTCCATCCATGTTGTCACAAATGGCAAAATCTCATTCTTTATGGTCGAGTAATATTCCATTGTGTATATATGTGTGTGTATCCCACATCTTCCTTCTCCTTCATTCATCTATCGATGGACACTTGGGTTATTTTCGTATCTTGGCTATTCTAAATAAAACTGCAATAAAAGTAGAGGTGCACATATCTTTTCATATTAGTGTTTTTATTTTCTTTTGGTAAATATCTGATAGTGGAATTACTGTTTCATATGGTATTTCTGTTTTCAATTTTTTGTGGAACCTCCATGTTCTTTTTCACAGTGGCTGCATCAATTTACATTCCCACCAACAATGTACTAGGGTTTCCTTTTCTCCATATCCTCTCCAACAGTTGTTATTTCTTGTCTTTTTGATACTAGCCATTCTGACACATATGAGGTGGTAGCTCCCATGTATTGTGATTTTGATTTGTATTCCCCTGACGATCAGAGATGTTGAGCATCTTTTCATGTGTCTGTTGGCCATCTGTATGTCTTCTTTGGAAAAATGTCTATTCAGGTCCTCTGCCCATTTTTTAATCAAAAAATTTTTTTTGGTGTTCAGTCGTATGAGTTCTTTCTGTATTTTGGGTATTTCCCCTTTATCAGACATATCAGTTGCAAATATCTTCTCTCATTCAGTAGGTTGCTTCTTTTATTGATGATTTCCTTTGCTGTACAACAGCTTTATTTGGGTGGTCTCAATAGCTTATTTTTGCTTCTGTTTCCCTTGCCTAAGGGAACATATACAGAAAAATGTTGCTAAGAATGGTATCTGAGAGATTATTGCCTATGTTTTCCTTTAGAAGTTTTTTGGTTTTTTGGTTTTTTTTTTTAGTGTTTACTTATTTTTGAGAGAGAGAAAGACAGAGCCTGAACAGGGGAGGGGCAGAGAGAGAGAGTGATAGGGAGACACAGAATCTGAAGCAGGCTCCAGGTTCCAAGCTGTCAACACAGAGGCTGATGTGGGGCTTGAACTCACAAACTGTGAGATCATGACCTGAGCTGAAGTCAGATGCCCAACCAACTGAGCCACCCAGGTGCCCTCCTTTAGGAGTTTTATGGGTTCAGGTTTCACATTTTTAGGGCTTTAATCCATTTTGAGTTTATTTTTGTGTATGGTATAAGAAAGTGGTCCAGTTTCATTCTTTTGCATGTAGCTGTCCAGTGTTCCCAACACTGTTTGTTGAAGAGATTGTCCTTTCCTCATTGTATATTCTTGCCTTCTTTGTTGTAGATTAATTGACCATATAAGTGTGGATTTATTTTTGGGATCTCTATCCTGTTCCAGTTATCTGTGTGCTATAGTTTTTTATTCAAACATAATAAAAATTTTTAATCTCATTCATTTTTCTTTCAGTTTTATTGATATATAATTGATATATAGCACTGTTTAAGGTATAGAGCATAATGACTTGATTTACATATATTGTGAAATGATTACCACAGTTAGCTAACATCCATTATCTCATGTAGATTAAAAAAAAGTAAAAACTATTTTTTTCCTTGTGATGGGGACTTTTAGGATCTACTCTCTTAACTACTTTTGAATGTACCACATGACAGTATTAATTATAGTCATCATGTTGTACATTACTTTCCCAGTACTTACTTATCTTATAACTAGAAGTTTGTACCTTTTGACCCCCTTCATCCAGTTCCCCCACTCCCATCCCCTCCTCTGCTAGCTACAAATCTTATTCATTTTTCTATGAGTTTTGTGTTTTATATTCTATGTGAGATCATAAAATATTTGTCTTTGTCCTGCTTATTTCACTTGGCATAATGCTCTCAAGGTCCATCCATGCTGTTGCAAATGGCACGGTTTTCTTCTTTTTTACAGGTAAATAGAATTCCATTGTGTATATATATCACATTTTCTTTAGCCATTTAGTTATTGATGGATATTTAGATTATTTCCATATCTTGGCTCTCTAGATAATGCTGCAATAAACATGGGGGTACAGATATTTCTTTGACATAGTGATTTCATTTCCTTCAAATATATACCAGAAGTAGAATTACTGAATTACGTGGGAGTTCTATTATTAATTTTGGGGGTAACCTCTGTACTGTTTTTCCAAAGTAGCTGTACATATTTACAGTCCCACTGACTGCACTTTTCTCCACATCCTTGCCAGCATCTGTTATCTCCTGTCTTTTGATAGTAGCCATTGTAATAGTTATGAGGTAATATTTCATTGTGATTTCGATCTACATTTCCCTAATGATTAGCGATGTTGAGCACCTTTTCAGAAACATGATTTTTTCTACTGTCACCCCCTCTCATTTGAACAACAACAGTTTCAAAGAAATATTATGGATGACAATAAGGCTGGTCTCATTAGAATTTGCCTCGTTATTTATATAGATGTAGTAAGAATGATTCTCTACATAAGCCTTTTTAAGTTTGTTGAAAGTTTTCATAAGTAATTTCAGATTGGAATTTTAAAAGCTTCTTGAGGCCAGGAAGCCTGTCAAATACATTATGTTGACAGGAAAATGGACTCATTGAATCTGTGTAAATAACTAATATTGACATGAAAGTAAGAATATCCAATAAGAGTTTCTAAATTAATAGAGGGATTAGACAGGGAGAGAAACATAAATGTTTCATTCTTTTTACAAAAGCATAGTCTACTAAATTGTCATGAGTTAGAGATAGCTTACATGCAGAAATAGAATATTTAAGTACCAGCAGTATTCCTAACAAACCCTATAATCATCCTTCATCGGTTCGTTCAGTCCTATGTAATTAATTCTTGTTCCATTTGGTTTGGGTTACCAGTCTCATGAACCCATCTGTTTTTCCACTAGAGTTCTGGAAATCCTGCCTCTCTTCACTGGTATAGTTTTTAAGTTGTTAAAGTGATGTCATCACAAGCCTGTACACAAGAATACCAAGCTAGCATGGCATAGTCTTTTTCCATGAGTCTCTGAGACAGTCCTTTGTGGAAGACAAACATTCTGGCCTGTAGCTGATGGCAGGCACTTTCAGGTAAGTTTTAGAATAAACAAAAACTATCTATATATGACAAAAGACAAAATAGCTGTGATTAACTTTAAATTATTACTCATAATTTTTAAATATTTATTACTTTGAGGGAGAAAGAGAATGAGTGGGGGAGGGACAGAGAGAGAGGAAGAGAGACAATCCCAAGCAGGCTTTGGCTGTCAGCACAGAGCCCCACATGGTGCTTCAACCCATGAATTGTGAGATCAAGACCTGGGCTGAAATCAAGAGTTGGATGCTCAACTGACTGAGCCATCCAGGTGCCCCTACTCATGATTTTCAAAGTGAATGATCTGATATGAGTTCATTATGAAAATAATGTCATTAACCAGGAGGTTTGCTTGTTTTATGGCATCCAAAATGAAAAAGTAGATCCAAAAAAGTTTTGGACAAAAAAAAATCTATAAACATAATGATTAGCCCTATTTTCAAAGAAAAGTGTATATCTAACTTATGAAAATGGGTGAATACAATGTTTACAGAGAAAAAATCTTCAAATATAACATGTAATCCTCCCAAGAACCATGAATACATCAATAATTTGTTTAGATTATACCAAGAATATATCAAGAATAACAAGGAAAGAATATCAAGTCTATAGCAGTTCCTAAACATCTTTGTATTAATAAAATCTCATAAGTAAGTGATGTGAATTCTCAGTTGAAAATCACTAGCCTAGAACTTACTGGATTCACTTTTGAGAAGTAAAATTTGACCAAATTAACATTTAAAAAATAGCTGAAATTATCATTAATAACATTATACTGCTGTTTTCTAATATCAAGTAAAACAGCACCAGGACTCCGATAAGTGGAAGTATCATTGGTAGCAAAGGAATTGATTTCCAGGAACTTCATGTAATTTATTTGATATATTAATAACGTTTTTTTTAAATTTCATAATAGTTTATCTTCAAATTGGTTTACATATAACACCCAGTGATCATCCCAACATGTGCCCTTTTTAATGCCCATCACCCCCTCTCCCCCCTCCCTCATCCCCCTTACCCTCAGTTTTTTCTTAGTCTTTGAGAGTCTCTTATGTTTTATCTCCCTCCCTCTCTGTGTCTTTTTTTTCTTTCCCCTTTTCCCCTCCCCCTGGTTTTTGCTTAGTCTCACAAAGTCCACCTATTCGTGGAAACATATGGTATCTGTCTTTTTCTGACTGACTTATTTCACTTAACATAATACCCTCCAGTTCCATCCATGTTGCTACA
>PITB01038246.1:0-10215 GCA_004024585.1 Paradoxurus hermaphroditus
AGAGGCAGCCCGACCGCAAGGTGGCCGAAACAAGAGCAGGACTCTCTGCCTGCCCTCTGCCACCTTCTCCATCCCGGATGTGTGTTTCAGAGGCTTCCCTAGGGCCACCTGGCTGCTTACTCTCTGGGCCGCCTTGGCCGAGTCCCTCTCTTGAGCCCAGACTGCGGGGCTGCCGCTAAGCGCCCACCTACTCTGGTTCATTCCGAAGCCGCTGATGGGAGACCCAAAATAACTGGGGCCGGGAACCAGATGCAGCTTTCCTTCTGAAGGTGTCTACTACGGAGGATCCGCCGAGCGCTGCTGGACCCTGAGCCTGCTGGGAAAGGAGTTATGTAATCGACTGGGGGTGAGAAACCAGCGCCCAATTGTGCACAAGCATTACGTAGGCTGCCTTCAAAGGGTTCTCATCCGTTGGTTGTAACGGGCCCCCCAGGACCCTGACGCAGCAGGGACTCTGTCAGGGGCCGGGAGGAGCCCTCCGCGTTGTTCCTTTCTCCTCTTCCCTCCATTTGCACGGATTGGGGACAGTTTGACCACAGCGCTCCAGCGAGCACTGGAGGATGCACGTGCGGGGATGGAGGAAGACGCAAGAAACAGGCGTTACTTTAGCACACTTAGCTCCACCCCTGCCTCCAGAAAAAATCTCTGAAGGGATCTAGCTGCCTCAGGAAGCGGTGAGCCAACAAGTGATAGGAACGTTAACACCCCAGACGTGCCAAGTACTACGCGCTAGCCTCAGGGCCTCTGCACTTGCTGTTACGCCTGCCTGGATCACTCTTCCCCTGGGTGTGCACATGGCTCCCTCTCTCTCTTCCTTTAGGTCTCTGCCTAAATGTTGGCACCAAATTAAAATAGCTGTCCTGGCTGTCTTTATCTCCTTGTCCACTTGCTTTTTCTTCATAGCATTTCTCACTGCTTCACACTGTCTGTTTGCCGCACCCCTTACCCCCGACCCCAACTAAAGGCAGGCACTTATTTTATTCATTACTGTATTCTCAGCCCCTAGAACAGGTACTGTGTCCCCAGCTCTTAGAAAATTTCTTAGATGGTTAGTAAAAACTTGTTGAATAAAGAGCAAAATCATTATTCCTCCCCATCTATAACTTAATTGGCCAGAAGGGGCACCCTGGGGCAGGATGGTGTGGGGCGGAGTTGACTTATAATAATAGCTCAGGCTTCCGGCTCCAGGCTGGCAAATCTGCCTGGCTCTGTGCAAGGCCCGGTCAGGCCAAACCACCTCTGGCCCGGAGCTATGATATCCAAGTGGGAAAATACCCACCAGGACAGCAGGAGGGGGTGGGCATTTGTGCCAGTGGGACCTGGAGGGGACATTGGCTCAAGAATCAGAGTCCAACAACCCTGACTTCTAGGTCCGCATGGCACCCATCCTGAGTGACCCGGGAGACTCCCCTTCCTTCCTTCTCCTAGGACACCCGCTCCCTCACCATCCCCAGCACCTCTGGAATTACTTTTCCTTGTACCTTTTTCTCCTGGCTTTCTGTCTGACTTCCCCTGTTTTATTCTCAGTGTCTTTGTCTCCCTCTATTTCCCCCTCTTCTTCTCCCCTTGCTCTCCTTCCCTTCAAGTGGCTAGAAGGATTGAATTAGCGGCGTGAATCTCCTGAAGCACCCTTCACACTGCAGGGTGTACAGCAGCGTTCAACAAATGTTGCTTCCCCTGCCCGCCAAGTCCTACACACCCTTCCGCTTTGGAGGCCCGGGCTCCGCAGGATCCTCAGGGACCGCGAGTCCGCAGAATCCCTGCGTGAGCAGCCAAGGGCCGCGGCCCCAAGGAGATGGAGCACTTTGCGGGAGGGCGGAGAGTCTGGGGTGGCAGGTACTGCGTCCGAGGCCCTGTTCTGCAGCCTTCTCCTTAACCCTCGACCTCTGGGTCCCCGCCCCTCCTCTTCCAACCTTCCTCGTGTCTTACTGCCTATCCCTTCGTCTGTCCCCTACAACCACAAGGCCAAACCCCTTAATCTCCCAATGGGGTCTACTGTCTGAACTCCG
Source organism: Paradoxurus hermaphroditus (assembly GCA_004024585.1). Lineage (NCBI taxonomy): Eukaryota > Metazoa > Chordata > Mammalia > Carnivora > Viverridae > Paradoxurus > Paradoxurus hermaphroditus. Next base: position 2,010 of record PITB01038246.1, read on the forward strand.
CTGCCGCTCCTGATTGGTCCTGTGCATCTGGCCACGCCCCCAAGGGGCCTCAACCTGCCCTGTTCAGGTCCACCCCCTCCCCTCAGCCCTCCCCTCCGCTGGCAGGCCGGGTGGTGGCCTCTCTTGTTCCTTCTTGCAGCTTGTCCCTACCTTTCTTCCCAATTCGCACAGACTTTCATTCCCTCTAGGTTTTTCTGGGCTGGTAATGTAAAGGTCATGTCCACGGCAATGTACCCCACACCCCCCTCCACGCAGCCTTCTGTGAGCTGCAGGGGGGAGGGAGGGAGACAGTGGGAGAGAGGCACTGAGCAAGCAGGGGCCAGAGATGATGCAACCAGATGCTGTGAGGGCCCCGGGCCCAGACTGGGGACCTCTGGTGCAGTGGGAAGGTCCCCGGGCCGGTGTCCACAGCCAGTCTTCAAACCCTACTTCTGCCTCCTAGCGGCTGCGTAACTCTGCAGAAACAATTTGACAGTTGGGGCCTCAGTTTCCTTACCTGTCCAACGGAATTAGCAGGCATGTTAGCAGGTGGTGCGAGACCTGTAGTAGGTGCTACTGACTCCTAATCTGTACCAGACTAGGGGCGTATAATGTCTGCTCTGTCCACTTCCCACCAGCTGTGGAAGGGGCAGGGCTCTGGCCACTGGCTGGTACCTGGTCCTTGAGGTCAGAAGGGCCATCTGCTTAGTAGCCAGTTTCTGCCTTGGCTCTAGACCGGCCTTGGCTGTGGCCGGTGCCCAGTCCTGCCTGCCCTCTGTTCTTTGCCAAAGGGGCTCTGGGGAAGCGTCCAAGGCCGAAGAGACAGGAGAAGGAGGGGAGGTAGGATCTAGATCTTACACTGGGAGCACGTTACACAAGATCCAGATGCTACCACACGTGACGCTGCGTTTCGTCTTCCCCGTGCCCAGCTCAGGAGACGCTGTGAATGAACGAGCGGGTGCGTGAATGATCGACTGTCCGAGGAAGGCGCAAGGGTGTCGTTAAATCAGATGGTATACGCACAGTACCTGGCAGGTGCCTGGCATACACAGCCCTCGAAACTGTTGCTCCCTTCCCCGCTGTCTCCTTGACTTTGTCCCCTCCCTTTATTGGCACAAAACGTGGCGTAGAAGGAGCACATAATTTAGCGTCAAAAACACCCAGCTGAATTTCTTGGTTCTTTCACTCATTGACTCATGACTCAGAGCAAGTGACTTAACTTCCCTGTGCCTCAGTTTCCTCGTCTGCAGAAAGGGACTAAGGACACTGCAGGGTGGATGGAGGATCGATGAAATAGACGAAGACGGGCCTCGAAAAAGCAGCACGTGGTCCATAATGTTATCCCTCCCTCCCCATGGCCACTTGCCTCTAGCTTCCCCCTCCTCCGGGCTCCGCACTATGGGCATGACCCACGAGAGATGAAAACCTCAACCTGCTTTCCTCACTCGCCTACGCACGCCCCACCAGCCACTCACGGAGGCTCTACTGTGGCACGGCGCCAAGGCTTGGCCTGGCCCGCCATCTCCTCGTGTCCATTCAGCCGCAACCCAGACTTCTTTCTCTTTCGATTAAACTGCTTGGCCTCCAGACCTCTGTCCCTAAGCCCTGATTTGTAGGAAACTCCCGCTGAATAGCTTTGATTAGCAAGAAAAACCAGCACTGGGTCCAAGTGCTACTCAGCAGTGCCCGGCATCCAGCGGGAGAAGGACACCAATCTAACCCAAGCCATGTCCTGAGAGATTGAGTTACGGGCTCATCTGAGGAGGAGACGGCAGGTGGGCCCCAGCCAGAGCTTGGCAGCTGCTGACGCCTGGCGCTGAAGAGGCTGCCCCTGCGTTGGTTCGCGGCTCTTCCTGGCTTGCCTGTGCCTTCGCGTGCCAGTCTCCAGAATTATTAACCCCCTCCCAGCGGGATGGGCACACCGGTCTCAACAGGACTGGTGTGCCAGCCTTATGTGGAAGAGGGGCATCAAAAGGCAGAGAAGGAAGGGACGGCATCAGGAGGGGTGCCAGGACCGCCCTCAGCCGAGCCGCCACCCGCTGGAGACCGAAAGTCTCCCTACTTATCCCAGAAGCAGTACCGTGGCCTCAGCTCTGCCCCAACAGAGACACATACATACATACACACGTGCACACACGCCACTCCCAAATGCTCTTCAACAAAAAAATATTTGGCAGGGGGCTTTGACTGCTTTTTTGAGTCATAGACTTCTTTAAGAATCTAATGAAAGCCATGGTCCCTTTCACAATAAAGATGCATGTATACACCAAATTTTTTCATTAAAATATTTTACTATGTTTTTTTTTTTTTTTGAGAGAGAGAGAAAGAGAGACAGAGCGCCAGCGGGGGAGGGGCAGAGGGAGAGGGAGACACAGAACCGGAAGCAGGCTCCAGGCTCTGAGCTGGCAGCACAGAGCCCGACACGGGGCTCGAACCCACAAGCCGGGAGATCATGACCTGAGCCAAAGTTGGACGCTTAACCGACTGAGCCACCCAGGGCCCCCCCGGTTTTTTTCATTTAATTTCAGAGTCTCTGCAATCCCTCGAAGCTTCCAGTAGACTGAGGTTAAGAATTTCTGATCAGATCCAACTTCTTCATCTTCCTAGCAAGACAGGAAGGCGTAGAGAGAGAGCAAGGGACACGCCTGTGGTCACACAGCAAATTAGTAGCAGAACCCAGTCTAAAGCCGGCGTTCCAGGCCGCTTCCCACTCTACGAGGTGGCGTCTCCCTCCTTTTTCTCCCCGTAGTTCCCTTCTCACTCAGTCCTCTCCTAGGGCCCAGCACGGTCTAGAGCGCAAACACTGTGCGTTCAGTAAATGTGGGTATCAGGCCAGGGAGAGCTGGGCCAACTTCGTTTAACTGGACCCTCCCTGCGGAGCCAGAGCAGAGGTGATTTGGTTCCGTACGTGTGTGAGGGGGCTAGATCGAGGACCGGCTGGGTCCATTCCAGGCTGTCCCAGACCGTGAAGCCTCAGAGGTCCGGTCTATACCAAATGAGGGGCCAAGAGAAGTGTCTTCAGGCTACCGAGCAGAGGAGCTGAAGTATTTCTGGCATTTTCCTAAATGCCAGCCAAGATCTCAGCTTTTAACACCACCTTCAACTGTCTCTGTTCCTCCTCTACTCTGGAACCCACGCTGGCTCCCTAGTGCAGAGCATCAAATTCAGATCCCTTTCCCTGATGTCTCCTCTGCGGGGAGTGAGCTCATCTCTACACTGGGGTCACTGCTCCCGTCTTGTTTCCGGTTGGTGTGCGAGTGTGGGCAGGTGGGTAGGACACCGGAGTAGGGATCTTGCTCTGCCTCACTGGCTGTCTCTGCCCCCTCCCCGCCTCCCAGGACTGCAGTGCAATGCATCCGTGGACCTCATTGGCACCTGCTGGCCCCGGAGCCCTGCGGGGCAGCTGGTGGTTCGACCCTGCCCTGCCTATTTCTACGGCGTCCGCTACAACACCACAAGTAAGGGAGGCTGTGGAGGGCGGACCTTCTGCCGGGAGGGGGGACGGGACAGGGAGAGCTTGGGACTTGTTGGAGGTGGGGGGAATGATCATGATAATGGCAATACTGTAATACCTCTCATGGATACGACCACCATTTACCAAAGGCCAGCTCTGTGCTCTTTCTTGCTAATTCCCACAATATCCCTGGAAGATGCTATATATAACTATATACTTTTCATTGCATACTGAGGCCGCCAAGGCTCCGAGAGGTTAGGGAACTTGCCCAAGCTCACCAGCTGGTAAGAGGTGAAGCTGGAATTAGCCTGCACGTCTGTCTGACGCTTTCTTCTCCAGTTGACAGACTGGGTTAGTTGGGGTACGCCTACCACAACCCTATGAGGTAGGGCAGGACTCGTCAGAATAGCCCCAACTTTGAGCTCAGAGCGGTTGGGAGGTCTGTCCAGTGCCCTGAGTCAGTGGGGGGCTCAGTCTTAGGTCCCTGAGCGGGTGTTTGGCCTGGCATGCAGGCCCTCGGGTCGGGCGGGGGGCGGGGGGAGGAGGACTGCCCAGGGTCGGTGGGATACTTGATCCCCATGTGAACACCTCGCTCCCCTGAGGCCCAGAGCCCTCGCTTCCAGGCTTTGCAGCAACTTGCCATCCCACCTGTCGCCCTCAGAATTAATTCGCCCTCCCCTGTCGATGACTCGTGGCTCCTACTTGTCAAGACAACAACAGCTGTGGGCCGGGGGCCCCGTCCCATCTGAGGGGAGGGTGGGGGCCCCTAGGTGGGTTCTTGGGTCTGGCGTGCCTGAGCTCAGAGGCCCACGGGGGTACCTAGGGTGACCACGGACACCAGGTGGTTCACTTGGAGACTTGACATGTGACCTTAACACATTTTCCCCCTCTTATGGCCCTCTGGCCCCTGGTCTGACGACGATGGGGAAGGCCAGATAGCATGGCTTCTAAGACTTCATTCAGCTCAAAACCCCCACCTTCCTCCTCCTACCCCCTCTCCTTTACCAGCTACATAAGGGGGTTGGGGTTGGTGGCTGCAACCTAGGAGGGGCGGGAGGTCCCTGGGAGGCTCCCAGGCTCCCGGCTGGGACTGAGCAGGAGGCCGGAACAGCCGGACCGCACGGCTTCGTGCGTCTGCAGCCACATCTTGGACCCTGGGAGGAGAAAGACTGAGTGGGTGTGAGGAGGAAGTGCGGGTAGGGGGACGGACAGAAGGACCTAAGGAGGGAGCTTGGGGTGCCACTGCCTGCCAGCGTCCAATTTTAGCAGGGCCCATTTTACAATTAGGAAACCGAAGCAGAGGCTGACAGCCGTCCGAGCTCACGAAGCCTGGGGGCAGGGCTCCACTCACTCTGCCACGTGCCCAGTCCTCCCGGAGCTCCCAGGAAGGAGGCGGCACGGGGCCGGTGCGTGGGGGGGGGGGGCAGGGAGGCTGCTTCCGGGAAGAGAGAGGCCCTTCTGTGTCTCCACAGCGCCAGATCCTGCCAACTTCACCTCCAAAGTGATTTTCGTGTCTGCTTTCCCTCCATCGCCAGGGCCACTGCCCCGGTCCGAGCACCTATCCCTGTCACGCCCTTGCTTGGAGTCGGCCCTCCTGCGGCTCCCCATTGCCTCCACGGTCAAGTCCACGCTCCTGAGTGGGGCCGGCCAGGCTCTCTGTGGCTACAGTCCTGCCACTCCCCGTGAGCTCTGTCCACTCTTGTCTCCAAGGGTGACTTGACATGACCCCAGTAAAGGCTTTAGTGCCTGGGCACATGTTACTTAATTAGCCAAGTGGATTAGCCTGCTTTAAGTGGAAGCCGGGAGTCGTGGGTTCTAGCCCCGGTTCCACCTGTAACTGGCGAAGGAGCCTTCAGCACTGCCCTCTCTGGGCCTCAGTTTCTCCACCCGTAGGATGGGAGGGAGGCTTGAGTGAGGGGCTCTCTCTACCCCCTTGCTCTTCCCTCTCTGATCCCAGGAGAGGAGCTCAATGATGGTCCCTGGACATGGAGGGGACACCCTCATCCCTGTGTGGGTGCCCCCAGTGCCAGAAAGAACATGCCTGTGTAATCAGTAGTGACTGGGAAGCCAGAATTGTACCTAATCATTAGGCCCTAATTAATTCATTTACTCATGAGGCACTGCCAAGACTTCCAGGCCTTTTCCGTGATGCCCTCCCTCCGGCTGCATCTGATCTTCAAAGGGTTGGGAAGCTTTTCCAAAAATATCCATTTTCCCAAGACTCTCCGGGAGGACTGCTCAGCTCAGCAATTAAAGACAAGGAGGTCGCCTCCTCCCCGGCAACGACTCGCTGGGCGTCGGGCCCGCTTCCTTTCAAGATTACCTCCTCCCTTCCCACCAAAGCCTGCCCCCTCCGGATGACCTGTCCCGAGAGGGGTTCCAGGCTCCCCTCCACATGTGGGGTGCCGCAGGGGAGCTTGAGTCAAGGGGGCCGTCTCCTTGTAACCCTGACCAGTACCCACTCCGGTAGGGACAAGTGACATGTCCTGAATCTTACGGAAGGTTATATAAGTAACGGTTCCAAGACAATAACAATGAAAATAATAGCTCACGCTGCGCGCCAGGTGGAGCCCCGAGCACTCTGCACACGTTACCTAAAAATGCTCGCTCAGCCATTAAGGCAGAAGCCGTGGTTCAGCTTGTTCCTATCTTGCAGATAAGGAAGCTGAGAGGTTATGTGACTCGCCCAAGGTCACACAGTTAGGAAGGAGTGGTGTCAGGATTTGAACCGAGGCTGCCTGGATTGAGAGCCATGCTCTCAATGCGACTTTGTGCTGCCTTGCTTAAAGCAAGCCCTCATGCCTGTCTCCCCTCCCCCATCCCCCCATCCCCCCTCCCAACCAGCACGCCTCTTCCAACCAGAGCTCCACCCAAAGTCCCTTTCTTTGCGGCCATCCCCCAGCAGCCTCTGGTCCCAGGCACAGCCGGTCCACGGCAGACACACCGGATTCCCATGGTTCCTCGCCCCCTTCCAGACCTTCCTGAAATCCTAGTCACTGAGCCCTCGGCCCTGTGGTTGCTTATCCCTCATTTAGCAATTAGAGAATCAGGAGCTCCTTAGCCAACTCTGCCCAAGGGCTCAGCTCGGCCGGGGAGAGGGAAGCTGAGCAGAGCTTGAAAAATGCATTTAGGCTCATTTCCCCACTGGCCTGCTGCGGCAGGCATCTCGGCAGAGCCGACAGGGAGCGCTTTAGAGGGACCTCAGCCTCGGGGTCCTGAAGGTCGGACCATGGCGCCCTCTTTCCTGGAGGCAGCAACATCTTCCCCCACCTCCCCCCACCATGGTCTCCTTCTTGTCCCACTTCTGCCAGCAGAGAGGCAGGCCCAGGCTGGATGGCCTCTCCGGGGACCCGCCGGCCAAGCCCTTCCCCTTCCAGCCGAGGAGAGGGGCCCAAGAGGCAGGGGAGGCCGGCTGACTGAGGCCGGCCGAGCAGCACTGAGCCGGGCCTAGGGCGCCCCACCCTGTCTCCCTTGCTGCTGTGCCTCTGCCAGGCTCCAGGCTCAGGCACTGGGACTCGGGCAGCTTGCCCCGCCGGCCTCAAGCCCTGCCGGGGTGGGGATGTGGCGTGAGGGTCAGTGAAAGCCGTGGAAAGATCTATGAGCGGGGGATTGGCTCAAGATTCAATTTCTCTTCCAGGCAGTGCTGCCAGGACTCAGGGCCAGAATTAAGTCTAGGAAACGTGTTTAAAGGCACCGGTGCCAGAGAGGGTGGGGCAGGGCGACCTCCACCAGCCAAGGAGAAAAGCCTCAAGATGTAGCTCTCCCTTGGTCCCTTCCCTGCGGGATTTTAGGGCCCTGGTGCCCGCACAGGGGCCGGCGGGAGGGAGGGTGCGCAGCTCCGTCCGCCCCAGAGCCCCGAAGCCAGGCTTCATCTCTACCACGAGGCTGCTCCTCATCTCCTTAGACGGTGACAGGTTCTGGGCCACAGTCCAGTGTGGTGGCTGCACAGCCCCCCACACCTCCCTGGCTGCCCTCCTGACTTCTCCTCCAAGCGCTCTGTGCCGGGCTGGGAGCTTGTCACTGTGGATTCTGTGAGACCCCCCCCCTCCCCGTGACGTCCCCCAGCACACTCCTCCCACAGGTCACTTTCCGTCCTAAGAGGCCTCCCCCGTGGACAAGCCCACCACATGAGCCTCTAACGCAAATCCCGCCGTAGAGAAATGTCACCACGGGGACCTTCCCGAGCACCTGCTCTGAGAGCCGCCCCCCACCCCCCACCGTGTGAACCAGTGCCACGTGATTTGAACCCGCGGGAAACCTCGCCACAGAGGGTCACCATATAAAACGGCATTTCAGTGTGCCACAGGAGCTGTTACCACGTACCCTTCCGCCATATCGTGCCCAGCCTGGTGGCGGGGAATCAGCTCCTCAGGTCTTGCCAGCCCGCCTGCTGCCACGTGGGGGGCCAAAGTGGGACATTTCCCAGCAGGGCACCCACCGCGTGATCCGTTGCCAGATAAGGCCTTGCGAGGGAACAGCCGCGGCAAGCTGGTCGAGCCTGCCCGTGGGCCAGTCCCACGAACATGATCATGGCAGCCTGCGTGGGCAGAGCCATGGTCCCACGGGCAGGCGCGGGGGCCGTCCCTGAGTCCCCGCTGGGGCCGGTGGGCGGAGAGGCAGGAAGCTCCCCTCCTCAGCTTCAACCCCAGCGTCCGTCCCCCAGCAAGCAGGCCCCCGTGTGGGCCCAGGTGGACGGATAGACGGACAGCCCAATAGACAGACAGGTGCCTGGGTTGCTCCTGGAGAGAGGAGCCCATGCGTAGCTCTGACTCC
>PITB01038247.1:0-10270 GCA_004024585.1 Paradoxurus hermaphroditus
TATGAAAAAGATGGCGCAGAAGTGACAGTGACCCTGAGTTGTATCTTAGGACAGGTTAGAAAGACAATTCGGCTTCGACTGGGCTGTCTCTCTTTTAGGATGCTTGTGTTTTGGGAACCTAGACATCGTGTCTTAAAGAAGCGTAAGCCGCAGGGAGAGGTCACATTAAGGTATTCAGAGAGATAACCTCTACCAAGGTGTCTGATGACAGACAGCATCAATTGCCAGGTGTGTTAATGAACTTTGAGGTGCTTTAGCTTCCTTTGAGCAAACTAGTAAAAACAAACGCACAAAAAAAGCCAATTAGAGCAAAGAGCAGCTGTTCCTGCTAAGCAAGCACTGCTCTAAATGCAAACTGACAAAGACAAAAATATTATTGTTTTAAATCACTAATTTTGTGAATGGTTTATTTTGCCTACTAATGGTTTACCAAAATACTCAAAATAGGCATCCTTAAAATGATACCACCTCTATATAAATAAATATTATGATATAAAATAGCATACTTTCGAAAGTTAAAAATATAATTTGTAAAAATATAAAATAAAGTGTTACATATAAAATATATGTCTAGCAATATGGATAGGCTTTGAATAGACACTCTTAAAAATGTAAATTTGTGGAAAATATATATAGCTACATATAACATTAATATGTATTATAATAAGTTGGCTGTGAAACATAGAATTAGTAAAAAAATAAACACTAACTGGAAGAATTTATATAAATTTAGTAGAATAGTTGCCTTTGAGGAGTGAGGGAAATGGAAAAAGAATTTTAAATTTATTGAATATGCTATTTATCTTACATAAAAATTATGGAGAGAAAAATGAAGATATATGAAATTTTACTAATAGGAGTGGGAGTTATATTTTCAGGATTTTTTTCCTGTTTTTGGTTTTTTTTTTTTTACAGATAAATTTTCATGAAAAAAATGTTTAAGTTGGGAAAGAAGAGAATTGCCATGTCAGGCCCACTGGCCCCAGGATCATCTCAGAAGGCAGAGCAAAGACACCAGGCGATTGGAAACTCCATGTGCCCCAAAGCGAAAATGGGGTAGTAATGGCGAAGAAATAAAGATATATCACAAAATCCAAAACTCAAGAAAAACACCAAGGCATAATCCAGTGAAATGTGAGAACTTCTAATGGAAAAAAGAAATGTCAAGAAAGTTACAGGAGTGGAGGACCAAAACAAACAGACACCAAATGATTTATCTACACACAAATGGAATTCGAGTTCCAACAACTTGTCATTAATATGCACAATTCTAGACTATAATGAAGTAAGGTCATAAAATCCTGGGAGAAAAATGAAATTCCCTATCCAGACAAAATTTAAATCAAGTCGAAGGGAGCAAAATAATGTCATTTCCTTACACGCCAACTCTCAGAATGTTATTACCCAGTAAACGTTTCCGAAATAATTTCTTGAAAATGTAGTATGTAGTAGGTAGATCAATAGATAATCAGACAGAGAGGTTTGAGATCTAAAACAAGGGTAGAAACAAAAATAAATAAAGTTTGATTTAAAGGCTAAATCATTATTGTTGGTGTTTTTTCTTAAGGTTATTTTTTCATGTTGAGAGAGCGTCCACACATGCACATAATGGGAAGGAAGAGAGAGAGAGAGAGGGAGGGAGAGAGAGAGAGAGAGAGAGAGAGAGAAAGAGAATCCCAAGCAGGCTTTGCACTATCAGTACAGAGCCTAATGCAGGGCTCAAACTCATGAACTGTGAGATTATGACCTGACCTGAAATCAAGAGTCAGTGTCTCAATCAACTAAGACACTTGGGTACCTCAGGAAAGGCTAAATAATCATTGGTTAATAATTTTAAAATATCAATTTGGCATTAAAACTTAATTTTTATTAATTAGTCTGAGCTAGAAAGAAAGTTTAAAGCAGTAGCCAAGCTCTGATAACAAGATTATTTCCTTCATTGGGAAAATGCACTTAATAATTACTTTTAAATATTTTTCAGAAACATATATAAAGGTTGGTTATATTTTTAAGATAATTAAGTAGGTACAGGATGCTTAATAAAAATATCTTTTGGGGCGCCTGGGTGGCTCAGTCGGTTGAGCGTCCGACTTCGGCTCAGGTCATGATCTTGCGGTCTGTGAGTTCGAGCCCGGCGTCGGGCTCTGTGCTGACAGCTCAGAGCCTGGAGCCTGCTTCACATTCTGTGTCTCCCTCTCTCTCTGCCCCTCCCCTGCTCACGCTCTGTCTCTCTCTGTCTCAAAAATAAATAAACATTTAAAAAATATATCTTTGAAGATAGGGTGTTGGAGGAAATATACAATAAATGAAATGAGTAAGTAATTTCCTCAAATGCAGAAAATATGCAACAGTCACTAAATTATCATAAAAAGAACAATAATGATTTAAAACTGAGGTTTACCCACAAATATGCATAAATATACATTTAACAAACACAGTAAAGGTAAGTCTAACACAATTCTTTGAAAATAAAGACTTACAAATATTTTTTAATCAATTACAGATGTTAGATAATAGTCTCTTCCCAAAAAAAGGCAGAAAAAAAGATGTAAATCTTTTTTTATGTAGATAAAGAGGCAGAAAAGTCAGACAATTGAGAAAAAGAACAAAACAATACCAGATGAAAAACAATTAAATATAAAAAAATTCAATGGGAAATGAAGACAAGGAAAATGAATAATTCAAGGACAAATATCTACCTTTGTACACCTATAAATATATAAAAAATATACCTTTGAAATTTATAAGCAAATGCTGATAAAACTATGAAAATAAATTATATAAATGTATATTCTGGGCACTGTAATTCAAAATGGAATTTTTCTGAGGTATGTAATATAACGACCCAGATGGAGATGTCTTGAGCTATTTTTTACTCAATAACCTTCGTTTTGTAGGTTTCTGGTCAATCTTTTCTACTATTAAGTTTTCATAAATGAACTAGATTTCTAGTTTGATCTCCACAATTGTATGACTAGAACAAATAATGAAGGATGACTGAATGTAGAAGCACTTACGTCATAGTTGTGGATAATCTGTCTTAAATATAGAAAGATTTGAGGTATCAATTATAAATTATGCAAATATAAACCTTATTTTTAAATATAATATTTATAATAAACATAGTGCAACCTAACTGTATGAGAACAAATTTATGGCAAATATGAAAATGAAAAGAAGGGGACATTAAGTGTTTGACTGATGTTCCCAAATTTTTTGATTCAAACCTGGGAAGTATCGACAATCTATTTAGTTATTAAATAAAGTTATTTAATATCTGTTTCTTTGTTGTCATTGCTTTTGTTTTGTTTGCTTTCTATGTAAAGATAGTGAAATATCCTTTATAAAAGCAAACATCAATTCCAGATAAACAAATGAGGTGAATTATTTTAAATGAATTAATATGCATAATGATTTACTGTACTTTAACTTAAAAACTATCCAAAGCACGGATGAAATTGATTTTAATTGTATTCTTGGAGTCTAATTTTTTCTCTTTAAAACTGACTTTCATCCTTATTGGTAGAGGAAATCCATGGAGAAAGCAGGGATTTTATAGAGCACAGAAATCATAGCATACATTAAACTATAGATAGCTGCATAAATTGTTGACTCTTCCGTATAACGCCGCTAAAATAATACTTTGAAAATATAATTTAAGTTGAACAAAAAGAAAAAGTCGGTTATCTCTGGAATTTTGCTGTTTTCCATTCAAACTGGGTAATACCTGAAGAAGAGCTCTGTATACACGTACACCTGCATTGCTAAAATTGCTCAAACGCTACTACTTCTGGTGGCAATTCAACTGCAACAGCAGGTAGTTTATTTTTAATTGCATCTGGTGTTCTAAATGCTCTTAGTGACACAGAATCTGGTGCATGAGCCATTCCGTACAGAAACTATGTAATGTGAATATTGAAAACCGTGAAGAATTTTTTTGCAGCCAGTGGGTCTGAGAACTAAAACATTTCTGTTAAGGTGAACGCAGGTGTTTATAAACTCATATTCTAAAAAATGATTTTTAGTTTTTTCAGTTTCACAAACACTTACTCAGCACAGCTTGTGTGAGATAACTGAGAACGTCAAGGGAATATGGAGTATGGTTCTCATGACAAAGTTTCTAAACTCATGGTCCAATAAATACAGTAGATATATATCTTTCATGCTCATATTGATAATTATCAAAAGTATATAAAGGAAAGAACCATAAGAAACTAACCTCCAAGTTGAATTCACATCGCTTCTGCATTTAGGCTTATGTTACTAATATCCAACGTGAATTATAATGACTGTAGCATTCACTTGAAAAACTACAACTGAATTATCACAAGATGGTTTTGTGAATTTCTTTAGCTATAAAATGGAAAGTGAGAGTCGCCTGTGTGGCTCAGTTGGTTAAGCATCCTTCTTTGGCTCAGGTCATGCATGATGCATGTGAGTTCAAGCCCCGCATCAGGCTCTGTGCTGACAGCTTGGAGCCTGGAGCCTGGAGTCTGCTTTGGATTCTGTGGTTCTCTCTCTGCCCCTTCCCCACTTGTGCTCTCTCTCTCTCTCTCAAAAATAAACATAAAAAATAATTAAAATGGTTTTTAAAAAGGAAAGTGATAGATTTATGAAAGCTCTGAGTTAGGACTACATTCTAGTATTATTACAAGTCTTGATTTCTCATTACTGAAGCATCCAGAACTTACTGAGGTTGATAATTAGTCAGTAGCCTCAGAGAAAAATGGTTTATGAACTATAATGCAAACTCACTACAATGTTTTGTCTCTGAGACCATTTTTAATAAATTTTTATAATATATTTAGCACAGGTCCTGGATATTATGTAATAATATATATCCCTTTCTTTTATATGTCTTCATTTACATGTCCTCATTCCTATCATTTTTGTCAAATCATTAAAACTTGTATAGACTTCACTTAGGACATGCATTTATTTTTGTTAGAATTTCTAAGTCCCTCTTCTTGAGACCATCTAAAATACTAAAATTCACTGCAGAAAACCTAAATCATTTTTCTCTACAATAGCTAATGCCCCAGACTTTTATTTTACCTCTAAATTGTTTGCAATTTTGAGGCTATACTTTTTTTTTATGTTTATTTATTTATTTTGAGAGAGAAAGAGAGTGCGAGTCAGTGAGCACAAGTCGGGTAGGGGCAGAGAGAGAGGGAGAAAGAGACCTCGAAGCAGGCTTCACTCTGTCAGCTCAGAGCTCTATGTGGGGCTCGAGCGTATGGAACTCTGAGATCATGACCTGAGCCAAAATCAAGACTCAGGTGTTAAGCAACTTAGCCACGCAGGCGCCCGGAGGCTATACTTTTGATGGCAATTCCCTTTTAAGTGTGTAGGTTTCTCAAACAATTAAATGCACAAATCAATCACTTCCCTGCAAAAATGATTACCTTACATTTATTTTCCTGGCTTTAGTGGAGCCTGAATTAACCTCACATTATTCCTTTTGTCAGATTTCTATGAGTTTAAGTTGATCTTTTTCAAATAAATTTATTTTTCTTATTTTATATAACACATATCTAGAATAGAAAATGTAGGAAACCCAGAAAAATTGAATAGAAGAAATAAATTATGCATTGCCCGACTATCTGGAAATTTCCTTCTTACGGTTAGGCATATACATTACCAAATTTTGCATGGTGTACATGTACATTTAACTTTCTAATTTGTTGGGTTTTAAGTGAATTACACAAAATATCCAAGCTAATAATTTGAATTTTAAATATAGATTTGGTTATGACAGTTGAGATATGGCATTTATAGAAATGTGAAAAAGACAGAAATGTAGAAAATTATTCGTAACCTCCTATCCAGAAAAAAGCATATTAAAAATTCTATATAATTAGAGTTGCATGAAAGAGTGTGATAGATATTTTGATTTCTAAAGAGCATGAGTATATACAATATGGTATATAAAATTTTATACCGAGTCACCTAAGTGTTTTTTTCTTTTGTTTGCATTTAGTTTCTTTTTATTATTTGTCAGTGGAGGAGATAGATAGACTTCCTGATGGTAATTGATGCTGGTCATCAAATCATTCTTTATATACTCTTCCAACTATTACTTGTCGAAATTCCTTTCCAAAATATATTTAAACATCAAGGTCCGGGGCACCTGGGTAGCTCAGTCAGTTAAGCGGCCGACTTCAGCTCAGGTCACGATCTCATGGTCTGTGAGTTCAAGCCCCGCATCAGGCTCTGTGCTGATGGCTCAGAGCCTGGATCCTGCTTCGGATTCTGTGGCTTCCTCTCTCTCTGCCCTTCCCCTGCTCACACCTGTCTCTATGTCTCTCAAAAGTAAATAAACATTAAAAAAATTTAAAAAAAAAGAAAAAATAAACATCAAGGTCCATATAGTAAGATTTTGAACTTTAAATAGTGAGACAAAAATAAAAGTCTATGGAACAATTTTACCTGTGTTATAAAATCAATTGTTTTTCTTTTCAGTTTTCCCTCAAGCATCCTCTCCCTATAAATGCAGGTAAGACCTCAAACTGTGTTCAGATTTGTAATGTAAGTGTCATTTGATGGCCATGTGGCTACACAGCATGAGGTAGCTATGAGGAACCATGATGAAAAACGACAGGTGCAAAATGAGAAAAGTTTGCACGCAACAACCTCAGCTTTATGAAGGCTTCAGGTTTACCTATCATCGGAGAACCTTGATCTGCTGTGGTCAAAACAAGCAAGGGAGTCCACCTGTTTTGCCGGAAGCAATAATTAAGATCAAACAAAACCTGCTTTGCAACAGTAAGACATGACTAGTAGGAGAGGAAAAGGCTTTCCCAGCAATGGCAATAGAAGCCACTTTCTCCAAAAAGAGTCTAGGTTATTATCAGGTAGAGCACTGTGGTAATAAGCCAGCGGCAAATCAGATTAAAGAAAAGCAGAAATAAGCAGGTGGTAGAACAATATTTGCATTTCCACAGAATAAATAATTTTAAACATTCAGGCAAAATGAAAGAACAGACGGCTCATTAGTTTGAGCTATTTTCTGTGGCCATGATATTTCCACGTTTTCTATGGCACCTCACCGAGCTTCAGGAGAAGCCTGAACTGGAAATATTTGTTAAATCATTACTTTCAACATCTGACAGATTGGCTAGTTATAATGGATTAATATTTTTTTCTTACACATTACATGTACGTATATATATGCATAAACATGTCTGTGTTTATATACACACATTCGTAAAACACCTATGGTCACATTGTACAATTAGGATGACAGAGTTGCTTATATAAAGGATGCGTTAGCTGCATCTGTTTGATACAAGATGAGAAAGCTGACCTAGTAACCAGCAGGCACAGCGAATGACTTCACTCCACCCCTCTCGCCAAGGAGAAATGTATTTATAATGATCAATCCACATCCTCTTAATGAATACATTTTTGGGGTTGGGGCCAGAGAAGTATGGATGGCAGTATTCTGTAAGACATAGCAAACTGCCTCATAATGGAATCAATTTCAAACCCTATGCTTTTTATAGATTCGAAACAACTATGATAATTGGACCTAAAAAAATACCAGGTGTCTGTGCACACAGGCATATAAGGCATCTAAGACATGGTCCGATAAATCATTGACAACTATATTAACAGTAACAACTCCATCCAATAAGCAGAATACAGAGATTTTTGTATATATTTTTATACACAAAATGCAAGGCTACATGCTTTTATTTCCAGTCATGGCTCAACTGGCATTCATTCACTGGGCTGTGTCTGTCCCTCTAGTTCTTGTACCCTTCCTTTCCATGAAGCTGAATCTACTCAGTCTCAATGGTAAATGCAATGTCTCTAAATTTCTAAAGTCAATGCTCACTTGAGACAGGAGGAAGAAAAGGGGTTGTGACCTCTTATTCTGCAACTTTTCCTTCCCATTTTTCGAAACTCTCCTGAAAGAATATTTTTACTTAGTCCTTAAGATGTAGAGTCTATTAGGTTTCTCCATTGCGTTGAGTGACTATTGTTCCTAGTATTAAAGTTTATATTCTGCTTCCTTTCATGGTCCCTGATGGGTCTGAATCAGGGTCTTGTCTTCCTCTTGACAATCTGATCTCCAAAGAGCCTTACTATAGAACTGAAGCCATTCTCATTAGATCTATTCAAGACCCTTGTTATATTCCGGGTCCGAGTACAGCTAGACTTAGAAATGCGGCCTCGCTCTCCTCATAGGAAATGTCTAATTGCAGTCTCAGGTTTCCAAGTAGGCATGATATAACGGTATCTTAACTTATAGTAATTAATGTCTTTGTCTAGATAAATAAATTACATCTTGTAAACATCTTCATGATGATCATCCAAACATGTATCATGTAAATGTTAATAAAAATCATTTTTAAAACAGACTCTTACTCAACATACTCTAATTATACAGTCCAACAATCACACTTTTTGGTACTGACCCCAAAGAGTTGAAAATATATGTTGGCACAAATAGCTACATGCAGATGTTCACAGCAGCTTTATTCGTAATTGCTCAAACTTGGAAGCAACCAAGATGTTGTTCAGTAGGTGAATGGGTAAAGAAACTGTGCTCCATGTAGGCAATGGAATATTGGCCAGTGTTAAAAAGAAACGAACTCTCAAGCTGTGAAAAGGTATGGAGGAATCTTAAAAGCACAATACTAAGGGAAAGTAGCCAGTCGAATTCTATATGCTATATGAATTCAGCTGTATAACATCCTAGAAAAGGCAGAATAATGGAGACATGAAAAAGGTTAGTATTGGCCACACGTTACAGGGGAGAGAGAATGAATAGGCAGAGCATAGAGGATTTTTAGGACAGTGAGAATGCTCTAGATGGTGGCTATATGCCATTATCGATGTGTTCAAACCCATCAAATGGACAACACCAACAGTGAAACTTAATTTAAACTATGAACTTTGGATGACAAGGATGTGTCAGTGTAAGTTCGACAATTTTAACACTTGTACTACTCTTATAGGAGATGTTGATAATGCATGTTTAGGGGCGGAAGGGCTGTGGGAAATCTCTGTATCTTCTGGTCACTTTTGTGGTGATCCCAAAATTGCTTTAAAAAATAGTGTGTTTTTAAAACCCTGATTCCTAATTATATTGTAATCCATCCATTCTCCTGAAATAAAAATAACAGCATCATTCACAAATATCTTTTTCGTCCCACCAGAGTGTAGTACGACTTAAAATGTTAAATACGAGAGCTTTAATTAATAACTGAGAGCCATAGTACATGATCAGACACTGAATTATTAAATACACAGAAATTTAATTTCAATATTTGAAGGTATATCTAGTGACTCGAATAATAGTAATACCATATTTCTATTTGCAGATTCCACAAAAATATCCTTACTGAATAAAAGAAATATTTTCCTTTTACCTGTCTCCATGAGATGTGTGAATTTCTTTTTTTTTTCTCTTTATTTTTTTAATGTTTATTTATTTTTGAAGGAGAGAGAGAGACAGAGAGTGATCTGGGGAGGGGCAGAGAGAAAGGGAGACACAGAATCCAATTTTAATTTTAATTTTTTTTAATTTTTAAATTTATTTTTATTTTTTATTTTTGACAGAGAGAGAGTGCAGGCGTAGGGAAGGGCCAGAGAGAGAGAGGGAGACCCTGAATCTGAAGCAGGGTCCAGGCTCTGAGCTGTCAGCACAGAACCCGACGTGGGGCTCGAACTCACTAGCTGTGAGATCATGACCTGAGCCAAAGTTGGACACTTAACCTAGTGAGCCACCCAGGCGCCCTAGATTTTTGAATTTCAATTGATGATTCTAAGACGCTTTAAAATGCTACAAATTTCCTCCCTTTTAGCTTTCTTCATTTTATTGATTGGTGCATCTTTTGAGTAGAAAAGCATAAAACTTAGTTTTCTCTTATTTGACTAATAGGAATTCTTGAATTTCTAGGGCATAGAAAAATAAGTTGGTTTTGCAGTATATAACCTTCTCATCACAGAAGAGTTTTCTGAGTCTGGCACAAAGTGATGATTTAGCTTTTAGAGCAGCAGTTTAAAAGTAATTTTAAAAATAAGAGATATCATTATAAAGAAGACTATTATTGTGTAGCTTAAGTATTGATTTAATTAAGCATAATCATTTTATCAAGTTAATTATCTTATTTAATTATATAGTACTTATTTAATACTTATTTAGCTATGGTAATCATATTATACAACATAATTCTGTAATTAACTTAATTACTCTCTGATTACCATGATCATCAGTAAGTGTCAGCAGAAATGGCCACAGATAAACACAATGTTCCAG
>PITB01038248.1:0-10216 GCA_004024585.1 Paradoxurus hermaphroditus
GAGGGGAAAGTACTTGTTCCCACTTCGGGGCCCGAATAACTCGGCCGCTCGCCTCCGTTGCCGTGCTGGCAAACAGCTGGGGCTGAAGCCTGCAGCTTCCCGGGGCACAGGGGTCTGAGGACGAGGGCGCCCGCAGGGCCGGGGGCGGGGCCTTGGGAGAGGGGCCGAGGCTCGGGCTCACAGGAAAGACCTCACCGGGAGCCAGCCCTGCCCGCTGAGTGCAGCCGGGTTTCTATGGTTCCCGGGAACCTGACGCGCGGGGTTCTGGAAACTTGGTGGGCTAATCCGGGCCCTAATCCTAGCAACGGGCTGGGCCTGCAGCCGCATGACCGTCGGGGGGACGCTGAGGAGACACCGAGACTCTCTTGTTGGGCCTCCCGAGCCCCTGCCCGGGCTCCCCGGGTCCTGGCATCAGGTGCGGTGCCCCAGGGGGTGAGGTCTGCGTCCCCTGGGCTGCCCCAGGTCCTCGGGGCCATTCTTGCCTTGCGGTTGTCAGGGTCAGAGGAGATTAGCAGGTGCGGGAGGCTGTGCGCGTGCGGGCAGCGTGGCTCCCTGCCGGGAGCAGGCAGAAACCCCTCGGTGGCTGGGGCGGGCTCGGGGACCCTGGCGTGCTCACCGGGGGCCGGGGGCCTGGGCCTACCTGGTCATCGAAGCCCTGAGGAAGGACAGCGCTGGAGGCCTCGACCCGGGAAGCCCACTGCGCGCGTGTGTGCATGCGTGTGCACAAACGTGGGAGGGAGGACACGGAGAGTGTGTCCCCCGAGTGTCCACCAGGACAGACGTCCACCCATGGGCTCACACCCTCCACCACAGTCAGGAAGTGCCACCCTCTGTGTCCGTGCGCGGGGCCCATGGCGGCGTGTGTCCGAAGGAAACTCCTGCTGTGACCCTTAGTCCCCTGGGTCCCCTCTGGGCCGGCTCCTTACTGCCGTTCTCCCGGACACTGCCAGGCCCGCCGACTGCCCGCACCCGAACCCCACCCTGCCGGAGGCCTCCGCTTGCCCAGGTCGGGACGGGGTCTCCTGTCCCACACTCGCCAGGCCAGGGTCCTCTCTCCCGAGGAGCAGAGGCGGGGCTGCCCCATTGGCCCGGGACCAGGAGATAGCCAGCGGGGTGATTTGACCAGAGAAGCCACGCACGGGTGCTGACTCGGTTTCCCCTCCCGCCCTCCGGGCTCCCGTGGCGTCTGGGGAGGGCCGGTGGGAACTCACTCTACCCGACCTGCCAGCCTCCTGCCAACTGGTGGTCTGCGGGAGGAAACCAGTCCAGCCTGGCCGCGGTGGGGGCTGGGAGGGGGGTGGCCTTGAGAAAGTTCCCGGGAGGTATCACGGCCCCTCCTGGCCCCCCTCGGGAAGGCCGGCCTCTGCAGGGGGCCTGGGGGGCGGCCAGGCGGGGGCCCCGGGCCGGAAGGACGGCATCTTTCCAGGGCCCTGGCCGCGCCTACCCGCCTGCTGCCCCCGCCCCGGCTCCCGGGCACGGAGCTCCCGCGGGGGCCCCCACACCCCGTCAGAGGTGGAGGCGGCCTGGGTGGAGCCGGCAGAGGAGGGCAAGGACCAGGCCCGGTGCATTGTTCAGAAAAGAAGGAACTGACTTCAGCCCCGGGGGCAGGGCCCCCCACCCCACCCAGCTTCCTGCTCCCTGGGCCGCCAGAGGGGACTTTGTCCACCTTATTTGGGGATTGGGAAGCCACCGTGCGTGCGTGGCTCTGGGAGTCACAGCGCAGAGCCAGAGTCACAGGAGAAGGGCTGTGGGCCCTCTCTGTGACTCAGCCACAACCTCGGGGCATCGGAGGACCCATCCGTCCCCCCGTGTGCCGCACACCCCTCGTTTACCCACCTGCCCGTCCACGCATCCGCACCCGCCCTGCCCTCATGTCTGTACCCATCCGCTCACCCAGCCGTTCCCCCACCCATCCACCCCTTCCCCCGCACCCTCACCCACCCACCCCTCCCTCTGTCTGTACCCTCGTCCGTCCACCCATCACGATCTTGTAACATCTTGGTTTGATAATTGGAAGCGCGTTGCCAACAAAAACTTCTTGAATAAATTCCTCAGCCAAGAAAAAAAAATGCTCCTTCATTTCAGTGGCTTATAGATTTTGAATCATCACAGCTGAGACCGGGGCCAGGACACGGGACTGTCCCTTCGAGGTCTTCCCTTTTGCATGATGTCGATGGCAGAAACACAGGCGGGACACCAAGGAGGCTGGGGTCCCCGTGGGGAGGGGTCTCCCTTGTCTCTGCGTGACCTTGGAGAAGCACCTCACTCCTCTGGTCTCAACCTGCCCCTCGGTACAATGGGCCGTGGAGACTGTTGTGAAGGTCGCTGGGGAGTGGGAATCTGTTGGATTCGGCATTTTCGGCTCCTCGTCACCAGCTTCTGTGGCCGGTGCCCCCTGTGTCCGCTTGGTGGCCACAGGCCAGAAGGATGTCTGCCTTGCAGCTCAAGGCCGGCTGCCCCCCCAAAACCTAGACTCGGGGGCTCCGTAGAGCCCATGGGGCTGGCAGCCGTCCCCAGGGCCATGCCTTGGACCATAGGACGGGGGTGAGGGAGGGAGAAGGGAGGGGGGCGTGCAGGTGGGACCTCGTGTGCGGCGTGACTCACGGTCCTGAGGGGGCCTGAGGGGGCTGGGAGATGAGCCTGGGACCCCTCCCTCCCGGCTCTGGGCGGGCTTCCTGTCTGGCTGCCCCCAGCAGACAGTGGCGTCAGCGTCTGAGGTGACGGGGCACGGGGCTGGCTCCTGCCCCACACTTGCGCACAATGACCTGTCGGGGCCGCACAGGGACACAGGCCACCTTGGCTCCAGGAAGACGCGTTTGCAGATGCTGGGGGTGGGAGTGGGTGGGCTGCCCTCAGCCCCCTTGGATCTGGGTCAGGACCGAGCTGCCAGGAGCACATGGGACCCGGAGCCCAGCACAGAGTCGGGGCCCAATAAGTGTGTGGATGAGTAATTGCAGCCTGACCGAATTCGGTGGGTTCTGATTTACAGAGAAGCAGGACATTTTAGAAGCTGGAGTGGGCAAGGAGGGAATCCGGGGGGTGAGCCTCCCTGCTGCGAGCAGGCTGGTGACGCCTCAGGGCACCGGGGCCTGGGAATGAGCACCCCCGCCCCCCCCCCCGTCCCCCCGCCCCGGTCAGGCCAGCAGTGGGCGGCTCTTCCAGGTGCGGCCAGTGCCACGGACTGTCCTGTGGCCTAGACCCTCCTGCCCCGGGGGCCCCCCTCACCCTTCATGTTACCCGCCCCCGCCCCCACCCCCGGCTTCTGCACTGGCTGGGAGCAGGGGCAGAGGCGAGCGGGACGAGCACCTGCCGGTGGTGTAGCCGAGCAGGCCGCCTGGCACCGGCCTCGGGGAAGACCGCGTGTGGCTGCCCGGCCTGGCGCCGTGTCCAGGTGCTGTGGGGAGGGGCGTGGCCGGCAGGTGAGTGGGCAGAGGAGCGTGCCAGGGGCATGCCCAGACCAGCAGCCTGGCACCGGAGGAGAGGCCACGCCCCCCGAGGGAGCCCTGTGCCAGCGGGCGGGGCCGCGGGGGATCGGGTCATCGCATTTGGCAATGAACACAGCGGGTATAGGAGCCACTCCTGGAGGCCCAGGCTTCAGGGGGAACCATGGGCCCCACCCCGTGATGCCCCCAGGTGAGCGCGTGCAGGCGGGGGTCAGTCAGCCGGGCTCAGCTGAGCTGCGTCCCAGAGTCTGGGGTGCTCATAAGGAGGGGGGCTCGTGTGGCACGCCAGGCTGCAAACCCAGCACGGACGAGGAGGCTCGGGGTACCGCAGATTGCGGCCGGGCTGTGGGTGGGGCAGGGCTGCCGCCCTGGGAACCACGGGGAGCCGGGAGGGGGCTCTGGGTTTGGGTAAAGCCTGTGGGCTCAGGGGTGGGGAGGGGTCCCTGCCCCCAGTGGGGTCTGGATGTCTGACCGTGTCCACAGGCCCTGCGGTCCATCGGCCTCCGCTGTCACCTGGGAAGGAGGCACAGACGCCCCGTCATTGACACTCGCGGTCCTGAACTGAGTTTATTGTCCCCCGCCCAAAGGACGCTCGGTCCAGAAAGGAGAAGAGGCGGAGGTGGGCACGGGCCTGGGCAAACCCGGCTGTGCGAGGAGACGGCGCGGGGGCACGGAGGAGGCACCCCCGTCCGGGAGGATGGAGAGCTTCTTGGGGGACCCCGCTGGCACATGGGGTCCTGCCCCATGCGAATGCCATGTGTCACAGGGGGGTTGGGGTGGGACGAGAGGCCTAAAGGAGGTGGCCGTGAGGGTGGGCAGGACCCTCCCCAGCTTGGCCATTTGGTAGGGCACCCCCGGGTGGGGGGGCTCCAGGCCCTTTGCCTTCTGCCCCAGGCTTTGGCACCGAGCTCTTCAGAGCACGCTTGTCTGATGGTTTATGAATTCCCAACGCGAGCCCTTCAGGCGGTGCCGGGGCTTCCCCACCCCGAGATGGGGAGCAGCCTCCCCAGACCCCACCCGCCCCACCCCCCACCCCCAGGTGGGCTGGGCCTGCTTCCTGACCGTCCGCCCCCAGGCTGCGTAGGCAGGTTTACCTGGGGGAAGGTGGCATTTAGGCTGAGACGGGGAGGGGGTAGGTGGTGCTGCCCTGGAGGGAACAGGGCGGGGGTGGGGGGTGGGGGGGGCTTCGGAGGGAAGGCCGGTGCGTGGAGAGCCTGAGGGCGGAGCCCCGGGCAAGATCGGACTCTGGCTGAGCCGGGGCCAGCCGAAGGTGCTGGGCAGGCGAGGGTGGTTTGAGGGTCTTGGTGGCTGCCGGGTGGGGACCCGACTGGAAGGGCAGGACGTGTCCATGTGAAGGTCAGAGCGCCTCCAGGAGGAGGAGGAGCAGGCTAAGTTCTGGTGCCCCGGGCAGGGGTGGGGCTCGGCAAGGCCGGGAGGCAGGCAGCAGGTGGGGCAGGGGCGAGGCCCACACAGGGGGCAGGTCGCTCGGCATGAAGACGGAGGAGGGGTCCTGTGCTGGCTGAGGACAAGCCCCTTTGGCCAATCCACGGAGACCCACGTGAATCCACGCGTGGCCTTGCCACGTGTGTGGCGTGGACCGGGCTAACAGGACAGGTGTTTCCCACAAGCACGCCTCCCTCCTTTGCTGGCGCATGACTCTCTAAGGACCCAGATGCTTCGTGGGGCTGCCCGGGCTGGCCTGCACCACGTCTGGGGCCCTTGGCACATGGAGGCAGTGGCCGTGGCCGTGGCCAGGGGCCGTGGCCGGGGGCCCGGGGCTTTGGAACGTTTTCGGATCTTGTGGTTGCTTCCTGAGCTGCCGGAGCCGAGCGGGGGAGTGGGGGAGGCTCGGGCTGTCTGGAGGGCTTGGCCGAGTCGGCTGTGGGGCCAGAAGAGCAGGAAGCCACAGGGTCAAGGGGAGGAGGGAGGCGTCTGGCAGGGGCATGTGCGAAAAGTCCAGCGGGTGCTGCTGGGCCGTGGACCGGAGCCAGCCTCGGGCGGCAGCCTCACACCGCAGCTCGGACCCCAGGCCCCTTGCAGGGGCTCATATAGCTCAGTCTCTCGGGGTTCCCGCTGGGAGCAGCCACACGCAGACCCGCCTGCCCTGCTGGGCCAGCCCAACTCAGCGCCCTCGACAGCCGAGTCTACCCTGAGGGCTAATTCCTCCTCAATGTCAAATGCAAACCATCCCCACTTTCCTGAAGCCAGGCGGGCGGCCGGCCGGTCAGCGGGGCAGGCAGAGGGCTTCCGCTGGGCTGCCCTCGACGCCGAGGTGAGCTGGAGCCCGAGAGGGGACGGACAGCCCACCGCTCGCCAGCTGAGGGAGGCCACCCCCAGCCAGCTCTCAAACCTTAGCACGACCCCTTACCTGGCTGGCAAGATGGAGAACTTGGGGAGGGGGCGGGCGTCTCTCGGGAAAGCTAATGCCCCCGTGTACTCCAGAGAGGTTTGGGTCCCCCACCCCAAGTGTCCCTCGGCCTCCGGGGCCTGGACCAGACACCTGCCCCTCTCCGCCCAGCCTCGAGCCTTTGGCGTGTGGTTCTTTCCGCCACAGCTGGCTGGGCGGGACTGCGGTGGGCAGGACCGACGCCAGCTGGACGGCCTTCCCTGCGCACCCACGGCCAGCAGCATCCTCGCCGTCGCTGTCCTGCTGTGACCACAGCAGGGATCCCTCCCGCCAGCTCAGACCTAGTCCCTCCCCACCAGCCCCACGCACCTCCTGGGGCTGTGACGGGCAAGACCAGGGCTGCGCAGGAACACGGGCCTAGAGCCGTGTGCGTTCCCCAATGGCGGGACCTGCACCCACACTCAGACCCCAAGGACCCGACGCCCGCGGCATGGGGAGGGCACCTCTCTGGCGTCGACGGCAGGTCTGTGCTGGCCAAGCGGACGGTGCGAGTGGTCTCGGCCCCGGGGCTCACGGCTTAGGGGAGAAGAGCTGTGACTCGGCCAGTACAGGGGCTGTAGCGTGGCAGTGCCTGGCGGGGGGACAGGGGGAGCAGGGGTCCGCAGGGAAGCCCCCGAGGCCAGCTGCCGGCAGTGGGGAGGGTTGCGATGGGCGCAGTTTTTCCGAAAGCTGGTGCTGTTGGGCGTGGGGAAGGGTCCTGGGGAGCATGGGAGGCGGGCTCCTGAGGGGGAGGAGGAGCAGGGGCGTGGCAGAACTTCAGGAGGGAGGGAACTGTCCCCTCTGCACCTTGGTGTCCCCATCTGCAGGGCGGGCGTCTCCCCGTGTCCTTCTCAGGGCTGCCGTCAGCACGTGCAATGCGGAACGCTGTGCCGAGGAGGCGGCCGGGCGCTGGGGCAGGAAGGGTGTGTGTGAAGGCTGGAACAGCGTGGATGCGGGCACGGGGGCCAGGCAGGGGGCACGGAGGGGCCCAGTGCCAGGACGGCAGGAGAGAAGACGAGGGCCGAGGTCGTGAGTGGGCCTGGCAGCCCCGGCAGGTGGCGTGAGATTATCCCATATTACAGGTGAGCAGCTGACTGGGGCCTCGCCAGAGGCGGAGGCTGGCACTCTGACTCCCGGCAGGCGGCAGCCTCTGGGGACGGAGGCGGAGGGGTGGGGGGGAGGGGGCAATGCCTCCCTTCCCTTGGTGCGGCTTGCCTTTATCTGCGCTGCCCTCTGGCTCGGGCCCCACTTCGGGGTCCTGCCCCTCATCTCTGCCCCGTCGGCACCCATGCCTGGCCCCTGGTTCAGGGCCCGCCTGGGCCAGCCCGGGCGAGAGCAGGTGGCACCGGGGACACCGGGTACCGCTGGCTCTCCCTGGCCGGAGGTGCGCCTCCGGCGGGCTGGCCCGTCCCTGCAGCGGCCGCCCCATCCCCCAGGCTCCGAATGGGCACATTCCTGAGCCTGCGGGTCAGCGGCCCCCCTCGGTGGGGCACTAATGAAGAAACAGTCTGGGGTTGTGTAACGGTGACAGCTCCGAGCAGGCGGGCGGCTCCGGCGGGGGCCCGGCCCGGGTGGGTGTGGTGGGCCGAGGCCCTGCCCTTGCCCCCACCCACCCCCGCCTGCCCTCCAGCTCGTGGTCTGTGGCCGTGGCGGTCCGAGTCCTCCCAGCCGCCCCGGCCAGGCAGAGGCTGAGCCTGGACTCAATTTGTCCCGAGCGAGTGTGTGTGTGTGTTTATTCTTCGTCACCGAAGCCCGTGCGTAGTGAATTAATTTCCTGATGGAGTAAACATTTCGGGAGGCCAAGATCCTCTCCTTCCCGCCTCGGTGCCAGCAAAGCTCCCCGGGCCCGGCCCGTCTTGTGCCGAGCCGTGCCGCTCATCCTCCCCGAGGTGCGACCTCAGGCCCGCGACCCTCTGTCGGCCCCCGAAGTCTCCCCCTACCACCCCCACCCCCCGCCCCCAGTGCCGCTCCCCTCCGGGCCGAGTGTTACCGCATCCAGAGGGCAGGGGGGCTCCAGGGATGCCCCTCGGAGCACGGAGCTTTGAAGGGGTGGTTCTCTGGCCTGCAGGGCAGTGACTGTGGAGGCTGGGGGGCAGGAAGGCCTGAGTCAGAGTACCGGCTTACAGCTGTGTGTCCTCCGCCGAGGAACTGGACGTCTCTGGGGAGGCCCCTGGCCGGTGAGGCCGGTGCCACCAGCTAACTGTGACAGGATGCAGAAGCTTCTGGGAGCCGCTGGGGCTTCTCAGTGGAGCAGGTTCTGGGGCTGTAGCCTGAAAGGAGGTACAGCCTGGGGGATGTAGCCTGGGGGAGTGCAGCCTGAGAGTCGCAGCCTGGGGGGTATAGCCTGGGTGGGTACAGCCTGGGGGGGTACAGCCTGGAAGGGTTGCAGCCTGGAGGGGTGCAGACTCAAGGTTGCAACCGGGGTGTGCAGCCCAGATGGCTCTGAAGACAGGCTCTGTGGCCAACCCTTGGAGCTGCCGCCCATCCCTGTCCCCTCCCAACACTGTGAGTCCCAGCGACCCCGAGGAGGCCCTCCGTCAGGGTGGGACTGCCGTGGCCCAGGGGTGCCCACCTTACCCCGGAGTGGCCCCGGGGCCTCGGCTCTGAGGACCTCTGGGGGGACGCATATCATGCGGCTGTACCTGCTGCCACCCCTGGCCCCCTGAATTCTGCAAAGGGCCTTGGAAGGCGTGGGGGGCCGGTGAAGGGGAAACTGAGGCACAGGGGACAGAGGACTGCTGGTGGGATGGTGGGAGTGGTTACACTGCAGCGGTGTGTGCTCACGTGTGTGTGCTGTGTGTGCGCGCGTGTGTGCTCACATGTGTGGTCAAGTATGTGTCGTGTGTGCTCCGGTGTGTGCCGTGTGGGCATGTGTGTGCATGCATGTGTGTGCTCACGTGTGTGCTCACATGTGTGTGCTGTGTGTGCTCATGCATGTGTGTTGTATGTGCAAAAGTGTGTGCTCACGCGTCTGCTGTGTGCGTGTGTGCACGAGTGTGTGCTCACATGTGTGCTGTTTGCACACATATGTGTGCTGTGTGTACGCATGTGTGTGCTCATATGTGTGCTCACATTTGTGTGCTGTGTGTGTTCACGTGTGCTGTGTGCAGTGTGCACGTGTGTGTGCTCACGTGTCTGCTGTATGTGCTCACGTGTGTGTGCTGCGTGTGCATGTGTGTCTATGCTCTGGTGCCTGTGCTCACGAGTGTACATGTGTGTGCGCTCACGTGTGTGTCGTGTGTGCTCACGTGTGCTCACATGCGCACTGTTTGCACATGTGTATGCTGTGTGTTCGCATGTGTGTGCTCACATGTGTGTGCTGTGTGTGCATGTGTGCACGCGTGTATGCTCACATGCGCGCTGTTTGCACTTGTGTGCTCACATGTGTGTGCTGTGTGTGCTGTGTGTGCTCACGTGTGTGCTCATTTGTGTGCATGCACTCACGTGTGTGTGCTGCGTGTGCGTGCGTGTCTATGCTCTGGTGCCTGTGCTCATGAGTGTGCATGTGTGTGCGCTCACGTGTGTGTCGTGTGTGCTCACGTGTGCTCACATGCGCACTGTTTGCACATGTGTATGCTGTGTGTTCGCATGTGTGTGCTCACATGTGTGTGCTGTGTGTGCATGTGTGCACGCGTGTATGCTCACATGCGTGCTGTTTGCACATGTGTGTGCTCACGTGTGTGTGCTCACGTGTGTGCTCATTTGTGTGCATGCACTCACGTGTGTGTGCTGCGTGTGCGTGCGTGTCTATGCTCTGGTGCCTGTGCTCATGAGTGTGCATGTGTGTGCGCTCACGTGTGTGTCGTGTGTGCTCACATGTGTGCTCACATGTGTGCTCACATGCGCGCTGTTTGCACATGTGTGTGCTCACATGTGTGTGCTGTGCGTGCTCATTTGTGTGCATGCACTCACGTGTGTGTGCTGCGTGTGCATGCGTGTCTATGCTCTGGTGCCTGTGCTCACGAGTGTGCATGTGTGTGCGCTCACGTGTGTGTCGTGTGTGCTCACATGCGCACTGTTTGCACATGTGTATGCTGTGTGTACGCATGTGTGTGCTCACATGTGTGCTGTGTGTGCTGTGTGCACGCGTGTATGCTCACATGCGTGCTGTTTGCACCTGTGTGTGCTCACATGTGTGTGCTGTGTGTGCTCATTTGTGTGCATGCACTCATGTGTGTGTGCTGCGTGTGCATGCGTGTCTATGCTCTGGTGCCTGTGCTCACGAGTGTGCATGTGTGTGCACTCACGTGTGTGTTGTGTGTGCTCGCATGTGTGCTCACATGCGCGCTGTTTTCACATGTGTGTGCTCACATGTGTGTGCTGTGTGTGCTCGTTTGTGTGCATGCACTCACGTGTGTGTGCTGCGTGTGCATGCGTGTCTATGCTC
>PITB01038249.1:0-10217 GCA_004024585.1 Paradoxurus hermaphroditus
GTGCACGGGCTGCTGCGGGGAATTACCTTCCGGGTTCCCCAGAGGACGGAACTGAGGCCTTGGGGCATACAGAGGTTTGAGAAGGTCACAAAGCAAGACAGCCAGCCAGAGCCTCAGGACAGACAACCGTCTACCACAGCCCGCCCGGGACTGGAGCAAACAGGGGACTTGGTTCCATTACCCTCTGCCCGGGAGGGGTCTCGCTCCCTGCATACCCACCTCCCCCGGCTCCTTTGCAGCCAGGGCCTCGAGATGAATAGATCTTTGCCTTGGAAAAGCCACAGGAACTAATCGAAGATGGGGCTGGGCCGAGTATCCCCCCGAAAGAACTCCTAGCTCTGGGGTCCCACCGCCTGGTCTCCATCCAGCAGGTCACCGGGCAGCGGATCCCAAGGGAGGACCGGGAAAGCGACGATCCCATCCCAAGCCTCGGAGAGCAGTTTCATTATCCTGCCACGGAGTGTTGGCACTTCCTCCAGCCTGGCTCGTTTTATGTCTAATTACATATCGCCGTATGTGATGTTTCGCATAATAAATACATGGAAAGTTTCCCTCTTTTTCCACGAGCCCCTGCCCAGAAATGAACAGATTCCTGGCGTGTGCTTACGCAATAAGGAGCAGTTGCTTCAGACACCGCGACACTTCATAACCTGAACTTTATAGGCCCCTGCTGCTCTGATTCAGACGGCTTGAAAGAGGGACCCGGGTTTTCCGTATGCGGTTTCTGCTCTGGGAGCAAAGGATGCTGGCCGGGAGTAACGTCCTGGGCTGGCTAGAAACCCGGCCCGCACCTCCGTGTGGGGACACAAAGGGTGTCAGGCTATTGGAGGATGACACGTCAGAGGTGAGGCCCGGCTACGGTGTCTCAAGCGGTTGTGGGGTTACTAGAAATGCCAGGGTCTTGTGCGTGTCAATCAGTCACCGGCTACCTCATCTCACAGACAGTCTGCGTGCATTTATTAAGCACTCTCTGCATGCCCAGGTCTGTTCTAGATGCCGAGTAGAGGAGGAGAGAGGTCAAGCGTGGGGAAGAGAGTGTCAAAGTGAGGAGACAGCTCACGAGGCGGTTATGAGAGCAGGATTTGGACCCGGACGCCCTGGCCCCAAGGCCGGTTCCGCCGCTCGCCAGCCGCGGAATGTTTGACGAGTCCCTGAAAACCTCTCTGAACCTGTCGCCACATCCAATAAGTGCGGGTACCAACCTAGGGCCTCGCGGGGCTGCCAGGAAAATTAAACGAGCTGATGCAGGTCAAGGGGCTCAGAGTGCGTGCTGGGGGGGCTCGCTCATCGCCACGGTTACCAGGTTCTCGCATCTTCTGCCGCGAGGCCGGGCAGGGGTGACTGGCGACACTAAGAAGGAGAAGGTGCGGCCCCGAAGCTCACAGTTCTGGATTGGAAGCCCAGATCGTGGCTGGCCGAGGAGGCGGGCCCTGCCTGGGACGTACACAGGGGGAGACCGTGCTAGGCTGGAACTGCGTGTCGTCAATACAGAAGGGCCGGGCTGCTGTGGGCTGGAGTCTGTGAGGGCAGCAAACTACGGGCAAAGGACGAAGGGGAGCGCAGCCCAAAACAGGAAGGCACGAGGTTTCATGAGAGCATAAGACCACTCACCATCAATGCCTCAGACTACCGCGCACTGATTAAATGGTGCCCGGCAGCCTCCAAGGCACAGGAACACAGGGCTCCTCGCCCCCTGTCTAGGGCGCCCCAGCCCGTACCTAGGAGACTACAGGGCAGCGTGTTGACGTAGGCAGGCCAGAGGACCCAGAGGGGGGACCTGCAGATCCATCCAAGAGGGTCCTTGGTTTGCACAGAATAGAAACCAAACACGAGCCGGGAGGGACTGAGAAGAGAGGTTACTGAAGATACAGAGAGACCGCAGGCACAGATGAAGTGTCTGGGGGACTCAGAGAGGAAAAGAGAGAGTTTCCTCTTTTTGGGGGGTCCGGGGTTTTCATTGAGGATTGTGGTCGGTGTGTGTGTCCTCTCAAGCATCTCGGAGCCAGCTGGAACAAGGACCAGGGTTCATGTGTCCTCCACAAGTCACATATTCCTTGGAGCCAAGACCCCAGGCCAGGATGGCCTCAGCTGGTCATTCCTTAGATGTTTTCTATTGTGCTAGCCGACTCCAAAGAAATCACGAATTCCTTGATCTTGACAAGGAAGACATACGTTATTTGTACTAGGAGGCATGTGTGAGGCAGGGTGCAGGTCCTAGCAAGAATAGAAGCCGGGAAATGAGCAAAGAGCAGAATTTTATGGAGTCCTTCAGCTTCCCTGGTCTCCCTGTGCTCAAGCAAAGCTTCAGAGCGCGGAGCGGCGGGATGCGCCGTAGTCAGGGTCAGGAAAGGGGCACAGGTATGGTGACCTTTGATGTGGCCCACTTGACTGGTGATGAGAAGGTGTACTGGGGGCCGAGGGAGGTCATGGTCGGTAGATACCCCAAGCTAAATGGCCATTCTGACTTTGGGTCCAATAGCCCCGATGTCACAGCTAATACCATAACCCACTGAATGTTAATTGCCTGAAGGCAAGAACTTTGTCTGCTATATTTGAACATTAGCTTGAACTTCATAGATGCTCAAAAACCCTGCGTTGAATGGACAGATGAATGGTAATTAAATCATGTCCCGGCCAGTGCCTTCCGTCTGCCTCTCCGAGGCCTCTCTCCCTCCTGTCTCCACATTGCCCAGGAGACTGTCAGGCATGAACTACCTCAGTGGGCTCTCCTGCCCGCTGGCCGTGCTAGGCTTTGCCCAATGGGGAACCCGGGTAGGAGACTGGCAGGAGGGAGGAGAGTGAGGTCGGTGAAAATAAGCTACGATGAGCTCATGGGCGGGCAGCTGGAGAGTAATCGGAGCGGGTCGATTGTGCTTCATGAACGGATTTCAGTGGCCCTTTGCCTGGAGAGACCACTGCAGGTTCCTCTCAAAGGAGCGCAGGAAGGTGGCGGGGGCTCTCTGCCACCTTCTAGCCATGGGACAAAGGCCACCATTGACCCTCGGGGTTCTGATTCGACCCTATAATGAAAAGATTGGAAGGGGGTGTTTTGAATTGTGCTCTGAGGAGGTAGAGTGTCACCCCAGAAGTGCCTTGGGGGATCCAACCGTGGAGTAGGGAGGGCTTGGGAACTGTGGGGAGAGGGATCTCCAGAGTCACAGCTGCCCACCTGAGGGCCCTCAGCAGGGAGGGTGACTGTGATCTCACGGCCGGTGCCTCTGGGTCTAACACTCTGGCTGTACACCCATGAGGCATGCACGCGGGGCACGGCAGGCAGACCCTGCCCCTGCACCAGGCGCTGTGCTCACCCCTTCACGTGCACGTGTCGCGGGCACCCATCCCGCCCAGTCCATAATTCGAGTGTAAGAAACGGGACTTGCCTTACCTTCTGTGACTCAGCCTTATTTTCATTTTGCGGCCCCATGCCAGCAGCGGGCATGGCTTCAATATTGGCGCCTTTCAAGCCATCTTCCCCAGGAAGATGGCCCAGTTCCTGTGGGCGGGTGTGGGGTCGCCCTTAGAGACAAGGCATCAAGTGAGACCCCGATGTCATGAGTCTACCTGGTCACCGAAGAGGTGCCCCGTGATCCCACCCACATGATCCCTCCAGTCTGGAAGGGGGATGGAGGTCTCTCCACTTCTGGGTCACGGCTGCACCGAAGACGCACCTGCTGCTTCCACGGCCCGGTGGGGCAGGAGAACTCCCAAAGCCGTTTAAGATCACGACCTTTCACGACAGTGCTTTCCCTTCTCTGGGCCTTGAGGCCTTCCCGGGTTCTCCCCCAGGGATCTGCTCCCGGATCCCAGGCCTCAGGTGGAGCTGTGGCCCTTCCCAAGGACCCGGCCGTGACAACTGTGTTCATTGCAACTCTTCCTCCTCGACCCTCTGCCTGCCGTCCTCCTCTTCCTCCTAATCACAGAACGCTTTCTTGTGGGCAGGGGTGGGGCTGTTCTTACTCACTCAGGATGTTTTTCTCCGACATCTGTTCCCTTTGCAATTTCCCCCACAGCCAAGGCATTTGCACACAAAAGTCCGGAAGAGACTCCTTCTCTTCCCTTTGCCTCCTGTCACTTCCTCTCCCAGAGGCAAGGAGCGTGGCTGCTGGAATGGGAGAAGGGTGGGGAAGGAAGGAAATACAGGGAGGAAAAAATATCAGCGGGTTTTCAAAATAGGTGACGCGGTAGATGGTATCTCATTGATGCTGTAACGTAAATACTAACCATTATGCCCACTTTACAGATGGGGAAACCAAGGCTTAGAAAGAGGTAGCAATGTGCCTGAGGTCTGAGAAGGGACCTCGCTGTCCTTTGAACCCCGGCACTTGCCTAGCTGAGACCCCTGACCCCAAGCCATGTGTCCTGCCAGCCACCTGCTCTCCTGCCTCCCCCGGGTCTACAGGAGCAGGATACACGGGATGTCTGGATCTCCCCAACTCCTGCGGACTCCTGCAGGTCCTCGGGCGGCCCCAGGGTCTCATCGGGTTCAGAGCCCAGCCCACAGGCATTAAAACACTCCTCTTTCTCTCTTTCTTCCTTCCTTCCTTTCTTCCTTCCTTTCTTTCTTAAACTTTTTTACTGTTTATTTCTTTTTCAGAAAGGGAGACAGAGCGTGAGCAGAGGAGAGGCAGAGAGAGAGACACACACAGAACCCGAAGCAGGCTCCAGGCTCCGAGCTGTCAGCACGGATGCGGGGCTCAAACTCACAAACTGCGAGATCATGACCGGAGCTGAAGCCAGATGCCCGACAGACTGAGCCACCCGGGGGCCCCCAAACACCATTTTTCTTAAGGAGCAGCTGTTTGGTGTGACTGGGACTGGCCAGCAATCAATAAAACAAATATTAGCTATCGTTATTTGTAATCTCCTTTGAACCTCCCTACAACCTGGTGAGAAAGCTACTCCAACATTCTGTTGAACAGAGCTTAAATCGCTTACCCAAGGTCACAGGCAGGGTGGCTGCACTGAAACCCTCCAGCTCCTTGATGGGAGATGTGTCCACCACATGGCAGCATCCAAAGATGTGGCCTCTCGGGGTTGTCCCTCCTTAGGATTAAGGCCACAGAGTTGCCCCCTCAATGGCCCCGGATAAAGGAGGGTCGTCTCCCCATATCCCATGTCCCCCACCGAGGTGTTCCCTCTTGGGAAGCCTTTGGTTTCCAGGGCCTTCCAGCAAGGACAGGCCTTTGGAAACAGACTGTCGGTCCCCTGGGTCAGAGACAGTCTCCTTCAGCCCTGAGGGAGGATTCTCCTACCCCAACATGCCTGGGGCCCTGGGCACTTGGCAGACTGGCCCCCGCCCAGCACCCCTACCAGCTGTGACTACAGAAAGCCCAGGGGCACAGGCTCTGAGAACTGGGAGTTGGCAATAATGGGGCACAGGGGATGGAGAGATGGAGAGGGGTGCCGCCCCCGACCCCTTTTAGACATCCCGGTGGCCCCCCAATGTGCTCCTGGCGGGGCTTCCTCGCTGCCTTGGGGCTTCGGTGCTGGAGAGCCTGGAGTCTGGACTTGCCCTGCGGCCACAGCACCCAAAAGACCCTGCTTCCTCCTCCCCGGGGCTCCAGCCTCTACTCCGGCTGAGCTGAGGAGCCCAGCACTGTGGGAAAAGCCCTCCCAGGCGTGGGGGGATGAAAATAAATAGCGACTAAAACCTCCCCTTTCCCCTACTCCCCTCTCCATTTCCACCCAAGTCTCCCAGAAACGGCTCTGGTCCTCCCACCCTGGGACCGGGGCGGGAGCCTCCCAGGCCCTCTGGACGGGGTGTCGCCGGCCCAGCTGCAAACCTCCTCGCCTGTCGGCCACACCAGCCGTCCTCCACACGGCCTCCCCATTGCGCCAAGGCCAGCCTTCCCCGGAGGACGGAGGACAGTCCTCCCCAGCAGCCTCTCCCAAAAAGCATCAGTCCCAAATCGCAGCCCCCTCCCTGGCTGCGGGGCCCGGGGGACACCACAGCAGAGGGCAGTGGCGGGAAGGGACCGAGGGCCACGGGAGCTCCAAAGAGGCATCGGTGACCCAGCTCCAGCCTACTGTTGCCAAGTCTTCTGATTTTTCAAGAGAAATTGGAAATCTAGATTTGTTTGTAAAAGATGTCAAGTCTAAGTGCCAACTGGGAACTCAAAATTAAAACAAAACACAAAACAAAGCAAAAATTACTGCTTGGGCCTATTTAAAAAATCATGTCCCACAGGCTACTGGTGGAGAGTCTCACGGGGAACCTCCACACCCGACCCTCCTGAACCCCCCGCTTGACCAAAGCACTACCTGGGGTTTTTACCTCTTGCAAGGGTTCTCACTGCTTCTCTTCTAGAAAACTCGGTGGACTCGGAGAGGGGCATCCGACCCTCCTCCATCCCTCTCTCGTGCACCCCGTGGGACCCTGTGGACTACACTTGTCAGGGGATGGCTTCCTCCCGACACAAGAGGATGGTGTGCTGTGTCCCCACCTGCCAGGGCAGCTGGCCCAGGGGGCGACGGGTCCTGCCACCATCTTTATCCACCCACATAGTCCCCGGTAAGCTTAGGGCCCAGAGCCAGGCCATCTGGGGTGCCCGTCTTCTCCCTGCGAGCACAGGGACGTCTGTCCCTGACCTGGTCACATACAGGAGAGGTCTCCCCACTGGCTGGGGAGTGGTATAAGGAGCCATATGGCAGTAATGGGGGAGAAAATGCAGCCCAGCACCCCCCCCCCGCATCCCGACCCACAGAATTCTGTCCATCTGGGGCAGGCAGGGCGGCCAGGTCCTGCTCTGGAGGTGGGGGGTGCACACCGACTGTCATCACCCCCAGCCTGCACTCTGGCTGGACGGACAGACGCGGTGCTCTGAAGGCTCTAGCTCCATCCGCTGGCCCGGCTCGTCTATGGTCCCAGGGGAACCCCACGCTGCAGGACTGGGGTCCCGGCACAAAGGACGTTTGTCTGTTTCCAAGCAGCCTGGCGGCTGGGGTAGGACACGTGAACGCACGGCAGGGCCCTGCGGTTCCTTCTATAAACCGAAACCCTGCAGGCCGGGAGCCGGAGCCCTTTCGGCGAGAACAGCACCGAAGTGTGCCTCTGCAGAGCCAACGTTTTCCGCTGAGATTCCAGAGTCTTCCAAACAAGATTCTCGAAGGGAGGATACTTGGGGGTACCAAGGAGAACAGGTTTGAAGCACCCTGACCCAGGAAAAGAGGCTCAAGTTACTTGCCGATGATATTTTTAAGATGCTAATGGCCTGGTCTCTGAGACTTCTAGTATCTTCTTTGAATCTATCATTCAGGGCATTTTTCTTTCTGCCGGACATTTTCTAATTCAGGTCGGACTTCCTTTCTCTTAGTCAGTCAACGAATATACATAGAGCCCTCCAGATGGCCAAACAGACTAGCGTCCTTCGCAGAGGCTTGTCGACCTACCCACCCCGATGCTCCGGGCCCACTTTTCAGAGACTCGCCACCAGTCTCTACACGCCGCATAAAGATCTAGAATCTCAACTTTCCAGCCAAGAGAGGCAGCCGGGAGAGTCGTGCCCATCCGGGTGGCCGTGTAGCACTCACTCAGCCCTGGACACAGCCCAGTGAGGCCCGGGGCTGCCACCTCCACGGGGTCGTTGGACAACGTTCCACCCATTCCTTCTCCCGCTCTGGCCACAGGCCGACCCCCTGTCTTGGCGCCTTCTTAAATCTTTAAGTGCCCGGAGCTTTTTTCCCACTTGGGCCTGAAACCCACTGAAAAGCCCTCCGTCCCTCACAGTGCTGAGCTCTGATGCTGATTTGGCAAGGCAAGAAGCGATCCGGAGCTTGTCACCCCTAGAGGACCTACCTCCGGTTCCCGAGGCTTTATCGGCGGCCTCGCGAACAGATTCCGGGCGTCTGGAAGAGCTGTCTCTTGGGTTGCACCCATTTGAGGAGCCACAAGACCAACAGGAATGGACCCTGGGGACTCGGTCAGGGGAGGAGCCACGTACTCCCCGAGCCCCTTGGGCCCAGGGTGGCCAGCCCAGGACCAGATGGCATAGCCGCTGTCGTGAAGCTCCCTGGGCCGGCGGCATCTCGGGGCCTCCCTTGGTTTCCTCATCTATAAATGGGAGAAGGTCTGAACAGTGGGCTAGACCTCGGCGGTGGAGGCAGACGGGCCTGGATCGAAACCCCAGCTCCGAGCCAGGTCCTTAGCCTATCCGAATCCCAGATGTATCCTCTGTAGAGGGGAAGAGATAAGGGGACCGGCCCTCTGTGGCTGTTGACAGGACTGCAGGAAGTGTACACACAGACCCTGACGTGAGCAGGCTCAGTACGCCAGAGTTATCACTATGACTTCATGGCCCTGCTCCGAGGACCGAATCCAGGCAGATAGCGTGCGTGCGGCGGCTTGGGGAAATGCGGTGTACAAATGGTAGCAATCGCCACTTATCGGTATGGCCTCCTCCCCCCGGGCCTCACCCGCTCCTTCCCCCTTTCTCTGTCTAGTTTATTTTTCCTCCTCTGCCTTCACCCCCTCTTGGCCTCTCTTCCTCCAGCCCCCCTCTGCTCCCCTCCCCTCCCCACAGCCTTTAGCCAACATCCAACCCCAGCTTCCCCACCCCAGAATTACGAGGGCTCTGCACTCTCCCTCACGTCCAAAGTCCTCAGCCCCACCCGGCCCCCGGTTTTGCCTTGCCTCCCCCCCTTACTCCCTCCCCCATCCCGAAGCAGAGCCACCCCAGCTCCCATGGGCGGCCCTCCCCGCTACTTCCCCCACACCCACTGGAGGCCTCCTTCCTACTGTCACTCGCACCAGCCCCCAGCCTGGGGCACTCTTGGGGGCTGGCGGCTCCTCTCAACAAATACTGTCCCACCCACCCTCCAAGACCTGATTAGATTCAAATTTCTGAATCAACAAATATGTTTTCATCAGCTACTCTGTGACAGGAGCTTTTTGGAAGGGTTCTCCCCCTGGGAGGATCACCTTAAAAATGTAGCCATGATTTTCTGGCTGTGTGACCTTGAGAAACTTACCTCCCTCTCTGAGCCTACCTTGTAGGGTAGTTGTGAGGATGAAGTTAAAATAGTGGTCTATAAAGTTTCGAGCATGGCACCTGGTTCAGAGAAAACGATCGATAAATAGTATCTACTTTTGTTATCCTGGCTCTTGGACCTCTAGAAGCTACACAGACCGGCCGGCTGGGAGTGTTAGACTCTCACTGTGTGTTTAGCGATCCTTTGGTTAAAATCAGTATCTCCTTACTCAGCAAGTGCCCGGCCAGGCTGCCAAAGCTCCACGTCGCAGTATCCTCAGAGGTCTGGTCATTCAATGCTCATTTATAATCGTCCCATCTGCGGGGAGCTGGGCCAGGCTAGGGGCAGAAGTGACACTGCTGTACAGGTTCCCGGGACGAGTGGGAAGCAGTCAGTGAGGACCCGGGCCCCCAGGACGACCCGGAGGGGCGCCTCGGTGGACTGGGACACGACACGACCCCAATTCTATCTACAAGGTCTGCCCTACCCATCCCCGGGGCCCGTCTCTTCTCCAGGCACCAGCTCATCCTCCCTCCCCAGCTCTCCCTACCTCTGCCACCCTGGTCTTCCTTCTGTCTGTCAACAGGGGCAGCTGGGGCCCGGCTCGGTCTTGCTCTTCCTTCTGCCCGGGGTAGGCTCTCCGGCTCACACACACCTCCGCGGGTAGAGGAACTCCAGCCAGAGCCCACCTCCGGCCGCCTGGTGGGGAGCTCGGCTTCCCTTTAGGATGTCAGGAGAAGAGGTTGGGCTGGGGTGCGAATCCAGCTTCCTCACCTGCCTGGAGCGAGTGGCAGGCCCCCCCACACCCGTAACGAGGAGCACTGTGACAGCACGGGTGAGCCCACCCAGCACCTGCCCGGGGGCCTGAAGACGGTGGCTAACGGCGAGAGACACGCGCACTCCCATGTACAGAGGCTGGAAAGGTGGGTGGGTGTCGAATGGCTGAAATGCCAGGCAAAGAGCCCGTCCTTTAGCCCAAGCCAGAGGGGAGCAAGGTCAGCTGGGGTCTGTGCAGGACGGACTGCTGGAAAGAGCAGGCCTCTGGCCAAGCCCTGTCCACCCTGCGGTCTGCGGGCGGACCCCTTCCTTCCTTACCAGGTGAAGGGCAACTTGGGAGCAGAGCCCAAGCCCCATGCCTCCAAACTCCTCGAAGCGCTAAGGCAGGCTGGCTGCACCGGAGGCGCCCAGAGATCTGTCACCTGGAGGCCGCGGGGGCACGGTTCTCAGCAGGCCGGGTGGCACGGGCCTCC
>PITB01038250.1:0-10216 GCA_004024585.1 Paradoxurus hermaphroditus
TTCATACTTTGCTTATTAATATTTATTATGGTTGCATTCTTGCTTTGTTTTTCAGAAACAAAATTAGCCCTTAATGCCTCAAAATCATAAATGCAATTGTACATACGGGTATGCGGATGCGTACACGAGACGGAATCCACGCCTTTTATAAACTCTCTAGCGATCTAGGACTCTCCGGAAGGTCCTTTCTGACTCAAAGGTCAATACCACGGGGGCTGGCAGGCTTCTCTGTAAACAGCCAGCCAGACTGTTAAATATTTTAGGCTTTGTGAGCCACATATAGTCTCGGGCTCATGTTCTTTTTTTATAATCTCCTTTAAAAATGTAAAAACCATTCTTAGCTTCTGAGCTGTACACACTAGCTGCGGCTGGATCTGGCTTATGGGCTGCAGTTTGCTGACACCAACTTAGAGCCTAGACCACCTCGTGGCTTCTAGAGGTTTCTCCCCCAGCTGCCTGCAGCTCCTCACTCCCTCGGCATCTGGCAGTACTTCACTAAGAAGGCCCTTGTACAGCTCACATAGAATTTTGTCTGTAAATTAATAGTTTACAGTTAAAAAAATAAAACACAAAACACACTACTCTTCCCCAAAGTAGATTTATAAATTGGGCATGACCGAGGACAAGAGCTGTGTGCTCCCCTGAAATGGCCAAAGGACTCTCAGACTTCCTTCCCAAGGCGGGTGACAGCAGTCGGACCTCCGTGACGGTCAGCTTAACCACGCAGTGGGCCACTCGCTCTTTTCTGTAATGCTGGCCCACACCGCCTGCGCACAGTGAAAACCAGGCATTCACAGCCTCCTGAGCAGGCTCCTGAATTTCTATAAAGGAGGAGTCTGGGCACAGAGACCTGGCTGGAGAGGACGTCAGAGAGGCAGCTACTTTTTGGTGCCACCACTGGTCTGGCTAAGAGCTTCTACAAACTCGGAGCATTACCAAGCAAACTACCGGAGGGGCACAGTGACCCATTCGGGCTCAGGTTTAACACTTTTCTAGACTGGGCGATGGAAGAGAGAGGATATGGACACTCAGACCCGTCAAGTTCAAAGAGCTGACACCAAAGCCTCACCTCAGACAAACTACAAACAGAGTTTCCTGGACTGGTTGGAGGACAACAAACCACTCCTTCTAGTGACTGTTTTCTGCTCAGCATCTGTTTTTCTCTTGGGCTGGCGATTTTCTGCATTTCTAAATGTATCCAGGATGATGTGCGAACATTAAACCCTTGAAGCTGAGATGCTAGGAAAGCATTCTGAGTGAAGGCAAAGTGTCTACTCCCTGATTTAGAAGAATAGATCACCGAGAACAAATGATCTGCCAGGTTCATGAGTTAACTGTCCTGAGTAAGAGATCAGGGCAACCTACCTTCTGGAGGCTCAGACATGGACGGGGTGAGACAGTACATATGGTAGCCACGGTCACAGTCATCACAGAAGAGTAACTGGTCCTAGAGAAGGAAAGACGGAAGAGGAAGGGGGAGGTGAGTGACTAGTGGGCCTTAGTCAGGCCACTAGGGGCGGGTAGGAACGGAAGCTTCTGTAGACACCGCTGCTACTTCCAAGAGGGGTCAGGGAGGTGGCAGGTTAAGAACAGACTCGGAAATTTCTGGATAGAAAATGGCTGTCCTGGTGGCTGGTGGTGCCTGGGTGGCTTGGTCAGTTAGGAGTCCAACTCGGTTTCGGCTCAGGTCCTGATCTCATGGTTTTGTAAGTTCGAGCCCTAAGTCGGGCTCCGTGCTGCCAGTGCCAGGTCTGTTCAGGATTCTCTCTCTGCCCCTCCCTCACTCATGCTGTCTCAATCTCTCTCAAAATAAACTAAAAAAAAAAAAAAAAAAAGAATAAAAAAGAAATGTCCTCCATGCAGACTGAGTGAGTCACTGTCATTCCACCTGAATCCTACCAGCTTCCTAACTCAGCTCCTGGCCTCCACTCTCGTCCCCTACATTCTATTCTTTACAGACTAGTTATCTTCTAAAAATGTTAAAGACAGGGCACATTAGTCCCCCGATTATGAGGCCCGTCTTCCGCTCTCTCTTCCCCCGGTGCTCCCACTGCAGGAAGGCCCCAGCTGGCCAAGCCGCCTCGGTACACCTGGCTCATCTGCCTTGGGCCTCTGCACTTGGTGCTCCTCCCCTGGGCACGCTGTACCGCACACCTTCCTGGACCCGTTCCTCTGCAGCATCCAAATCTCAACACCAACGTCACCTCCTCGGCAAAGCCGCCTCTGACTACCTACATCCAGTATCCAGTGCCTGCCGCACCACCGCTCGCTCTCTCTTCACGGCCCCAGGGAAGGGTCCCTCATCTCCTCACGCACCGCTTGTTTCCACGAGAGGATAAATCCCGTGAAGGGAGGGGCCTCGTGCGTCTTGTGTCCTCAGTGCCTAGAACGGCGGCTGACACAAAGCTGCCACTCAACGAGCACCCATCGAGCAAAGGACTCCAAGTTCTCTGGACTGGGGGGCTGCAGGGGGTCTTGCCCCCCTCTCACAGGAGGCTCCCGCACAAGGGCCGCGGGCGGCCGGCGCCGGGTGCACGGGGCGTGGGGACACGCACGTCGTTCTCGGAGGTGCCGCAGATGTTGCAGCACTTGCACTCGATGCACTGCCAGCGGTAGGTCTTCACGGCCGCCATCATCACGGGGGTGAACTGCAGGCAAGACGGGTGCCCTGCGGAGGGTGGGGGAGCACGTGACACAGAGAGCTGGGGCGCGGTGGGCGGCGGCGCAGCGGCCGGGTTGCCTGGGGCTCCTCGGGGCCACCCGCGGCCCTGGGCTGGAGGTACCTGAGCGGCCACAGTCGGAGCAGGACACCAGCTCCTCGGGCTGCCCTGTCTTCTTGTTGATCTTGGAGTCCCCCAGGCAGAAGTCGCAGTAGTTGTTGGGCAGGGCCAATCCGTCGGGACCCTTCTTGGCTACAAAGAGAGAACTCTGACGATACCCGCGGGGGCCTCTAAGCCACCCTACATCCCTGAAAGAAGGGCTCTCCGTCAGCAGGCCGACTCCCGCTCGCCCCACCTCCAGCACCTCAGCTTACATTTCTGCTCCTCCGACCTCTGGGAAACCGGGGTGGGTGGCTGCGAGTCTTCCTTGTCCTCACCCTCCTCCTCAGCCAAGTGGGAGTGGGCGTAGTGGTAACTGAGGCCTGGTCGGTTCTTATAACGCTTTCCACAGACTGAGTGGGGAGAAGATTGCAGAGAAAGGTGTTAGGATCCGAGAGTGCTACATCCCGGCCCCTCCCAGCTGTGGGCCTCCACCTGAGGCAGAGGCAACCACCCTGCCCCCACCGACTCCGTCTGAGACAGGCCTTTAGTGACGGTCACCTCCCCTCGGCTAGGAGCGTCAGGCTCCAGGGCTCTCCAGCTTCCGTGGCTCCTCCCCCTGTCAACCCCCGGCCCACGGCCACCTCTACTCTTCCACACTGGCTGTCTGGGAGGCTGAACCCTTGCCCCTTACTACTTGCCCCGGGAACAGTCTGGGGAGCTCCGGGTCAGGAAGGGAAGGGAATTTCTATACTCTTGCAATACAGCAAGAAGAAATAAAGGTAAGGAAGAGACTCCAAACTTTTTTTTTACCTCTCAGTCAATGTGGGAAGCTCAAGCTACCCCACGAATACCACAGAGCTCGTCTCTGCCCAATGAGGATCAAGGAGTGGGGAGTGGATCACTTGGGGATCACCTATCAACTGAGTCCGAGGGGGTATCTGCCCCCAAGGCAGTTCAAAGACACGCTCACATAAGTGCCCTGCCCACCCCCTGCCAACCAGCAAGGAAAGCAGATCCCCACAAGGCATCTTGTACTCTTAAGCAGTGACACCAAAAAGAGCAAGGGGGCCGGCAGGAGGGAATGGGGAGAGGATGGGAGGCGGTGGCGAGATGGTGAGAAACGTTAGCTGACCGCCAAGTGTCTGTTCTGGGGAAGGGGAAGCAGGG
This sequence comes from Paradoxurus hermaphroditus, assembly GCA_004024585.1. NCBI lineage: Eukaryota > Metazoa > Chordata > Mammalia > Carnivora > Viverridae > Paradoxurus > Paradoxurus hermaphroditus. The sequence goes on from PITB01038250.1 coordinate 3,930, forward strand.
GCATCCGTTCGTAGCGGGTTCCTTCTAATGCTTTTGAAGCCACCCCATGCAGCAGGGCTGAGCAGCCCTAGGAGCCGGTCTGTGGGAGACGAGCAGCGGCAGAGGCAGCTTCCGGGACTGTGAGGAGCGGAGCACAACAGAAAGCCCGCTGCTCTATCCCCATGCCATTCCAGAGATTTTTACACTAGCATCACAGGAGATGAGAAAGGTGGGAGAAACAAGGGAGGAGGGAAAAGGGATAGGAAAACCAAAAGTCTGAAAAGTTGAGAGAGCTACCTCTCTGGGGCGCTTTCGAGGTATGCTTTTGTTTGAAACTATCTGAAAGACAGAAAGAAAAGTCATGAGAAGAAGGCCTTGATACACTTGAGACAGGAGCGGCGGCAGCAGGAGAGCGGAGCAAACGAGAGAGAGACCAGCGGCGATGGCGCTCCCAGGGTGGAGGAAGAGAAGTGGGGCGAGTCAGAGAAAAGGGGGACAGCAGACATTGAAAAACTCAGTGCTGGACTCTGGAGGCCCTGGCCTGACTGGGGCCAGCAGACCTGGATGCGGTCTATCGAGAGGCCAATTCTGCCTGCTGAGTGCGCCCCCGCCGCCGGCACCCCCCCCCCCCCGGGACAGCGGAAGTCTCCCCGCCCAGCATGCAGGTCCCCCTCATCGTGGAGCAGAGGCCGGGGCCTCCGGTCGGCAGGCGGGACAGCGGCAAGGCTTGTCTGACCGCTCTGGACAAGAACGACACCCCCCCTCCTCTCACGTCCTGAGCAGGGGCTGGGTCCACGGCAGGGACTACCCGCCCACTCATGAGGCACTCACTGTCACAGGCATAGGGCTTGTCCCGATCCTCCAGGATAGAAGCGTCCAGCTTCTTCCGGGCACTGCCCACACCTTTACCCTGCCAAAAAAACCCAAGAAGATGTCCTTACTAAGATGTCGAGGCCCGAGGACTTACGCTCTCCAGGAAGGGGCTGCTCACTTCGCATGAGAGGAAAAACGGCAACAACGAGCAACAACGCAGCGGGACTCCGCAGGCTCCCCTGCGGGCAGCGCCTTGGCTCTCACCTTGGATTTCCCCTTGCCCCGACGCTTGGGAGTGTCTTCCTCATAGTCCTCATCATCAAGGTCATCCAGGAAGTCATCTGGTTCTAGGATCCGCTGAGTGGACGGGAGGATTAGGATGGGCAGATACAACGTACATCCAAAAGCCATGCCCGCTCCTGCCTCTGATCTGCTGCCCTGGTTCCCTTCCCTCTGACACCTCACTTCCTAGATGTGGTTTTTTTTGTTTTTTGTTTTTAGTTTATTTATTTATTTTTTTAGTAATCTCTATACCCAATGTGGGACTTGAATTCATGACCGGAGATCAAGAGCTGCACACTGTTCTGACTGAGGCAGTCAGGCGCCCCTAATTTCTAGATTAGAACTTTGCTGCTTACTTGTGTGGCCTTATAGGAAGTTTTTTTTTTTTTTTAAATGACTCTGTTTCAACTTCCCTGAATGTGAAACAGAGACCACAGTACCTGCTTCATAAAGTTGTAAAGATTAGAGAAAGTAATGGGAAAGCACTTAGCACAAAACCTGCCATATTTTAAGCTCTTATTATTTCTCTGTATAGTTTTATTTTCCCTGTTGGCAAGGACCAGGTCTGCTTCACCCATGTAACCCCAGGCACCACAAAACCTCTATGACAAAAGATGAACGAAGGAGAGTCTGTCCTTAGAAGGAAAGGAACAGGAAAAACTGGATGCTAAAAGCAAAGCCAGTTGGTACCCAGTGCTGACTAGGGAATGAAGCAGGAACAGAACCCCAGGGGCCTGCCTCCTGGCCCACAGCCTCTGCTTCCATTCTGCTTACTGGGTGGCCTCTGATGAAGAGGTGGCTGGTTTCCATCAAAATTCCCTTAGCCACAGTGTTAATCTGGTACCTTCCGTGCTCGACTGTTGGTTACAGGAAACTCGCCCAGGCTGTCATCATCCACTCGGGGATCCGGGGCACCTCGCTTCTCCAGGGGGTCGGTGCGCAACAGAGCCTCTAAACTACTGCCATCTTGAGAGATCAGCCCCTCTTTCTTCAGGGTCTGGTCTGTGTCTGCAGGCAAGGTCAGGATGAGGCGAGGCTCAGAAGGGCTGAAAGCAGACCGCTCTGGGTCTACACAGTGCGAGGCCAGCCATAGGCCAGTCACTGTCTTTTGGTCTCTGGCTGCCCAGGAACCAAACGAGACACCCCAGTTTACACGGCACCACAGCTTATCGGTTTACCTGTCTCCTCTATTAGACTGAGCTCCTTAAAGGAAGGAATGGCTTCTCATTCATTTTAGCATCTTCAGGACCTAGCATTGGGCCTGCTATATAACAGGTAATTAGCAGGCCTCTTACCATGCAGCAGGCCACACCCCTACTCGGGGGGGAGTGTGCTTTACCTGGTTTAATAGATGGGAAAGAAAGTCTTGGATCCTCAGGAGGGTGGGCTCGCCGCTTTTTCCGCCAGCGCCGGGCAGGGTAGGAGTACAGCTGCCCAGAGGCCAATCCTGTGGAAAAAAAGAACGGGAGAAAAGTCAAGCTCTAACCCAGTCCTAGGCAATAATATCAAATACCTTCTAGATGAGTGGCCCTCCCCACCCCGCCCCAGCCCAGCCCTGAGTTCTAGAGCAAGGGAGGACTATGGACAGTGCCTCCAGGGGCAGGAGGAGCGGCAGTTTATGCAAAAGAAAAATGGATGCAGGCTCAGGGGCCTTGGCTAACACCTAGCTTCCCAGAAGGCCAACGACAGCCTCAGCAGGGCAGCCCTGAAGAAAACCAAGATGCTGGTATGAACCTGTCGGCTTCACCCACCCTGGGCTTCTAATCAAGGGAAGACCATACTCGTTCGCGGGTGGAAAGCAGCAAGGAAAATCCTCTCAGCTGGCTGGTCACTTAAGCCGAACCCTCACCTGGACCCCGGTGTCGCTTTTCCATCCAGATGTAACAGTTGCTCTGGGCTACTCCCGTCTGTGAGTCCAAGAAAGGAAGGCGGACACTGCGCTCAGCACAGAGGCGGGCGTTGTAATTGTGGCACTGCTCCATGGCATCTTTGTAGTACTGCTCCCCGAGGCTGCAGGAAAGACAAAGCTCAGGGCAGGGCGGAGCACAGGGTGCTGAGCTATCCCTCCCTTGCCATCTGCTTCTTTAGAAGGTTCGAGGGATGGGGAGATCGTGGCTTGGTCCTATCTGCCTCCATTCCTGCCTCATGGGACACCAAGTCCCTTCACTAAGCCATTATGAGGAAAGCACTTTATAAATAAATTACCATCAGAAACACGTGATCTCTCATGTGTCTAAGCAGACTTAAGTCTAACCCACAAAGAGAGGAAGAAACTCATGTTCATTCTGCTCTGGAGTCCAGTCCTGTGCTAGCCAAGATGCTGTTTCTCTTAACCCTCATGACTGAGAGGCAGAGGTTAGCTTCTTTTTACGAATGAGGAAAAGAGTTCGACAAGGTCTGGGGGACTTACTAAAATATATTTAACAAACTACGGCATAGCTATACCATGAAATTCTATTTAGCCATTTAAAAAAAAAGGAAACTCTTCATGTACGGATATCAAACAATCTCCAAGATGACTAGAAAAAAAATAAGCAAGGTACAGTGCTGAGAAGTGTTACGAGATGCTACCATTTATGTAACGAGAGGTGAAAAAGACACTGCAGGCCTCCCGAGAGAAAGACGGGCAACTGCTCTCCTATGCCATTTGACATCTTCTGAATTCTGCACCACGTACCGGTTTCTCCCACCATCTGACAGCTTCCTTTATGGCACTTCACTTTTACAAAAGACCTACATTAGTACCGGTTTTCACTAACCAAAAGAGATTCAGAGAGGACTTTCGCTTTCAAGAAGGGGTAACTGCTTCTTTGCTTTATGACATTTCGGCTTAAGAACAGTTTCATAGGAACACTCTACTTTCGGAGAGCGGGGGTGGGCTGGGGGACCTGTATTTAGCCAACTAATTAATCCCATATACTAATTTTACAGTCAGTGGAAAACATCTGAAAATACCTGAACTACCTTGATGCCGACTTTTTTACTGAGAACCATTAGAGTGATAGAAAACCTGTATTTTGCTCAGAGACCCATCCTAGGCCCTTTTCCATTCCCACCATCAAATTATTTACTCCAAAGACCCAGCTTGAAATCTAAATCTTCTTTCACTCCAAAGATCCAGTTTGAAATCTAAATCAAAGGTAAACCTTGGGGTGCCTGGGTGACTCAGTAGGTTAAGCCTCGGACTCTTGGTTTCAGCTCAGGTCACGATCTTGTGGTTCATGGGTTTGAGCCCCACACTGGGCTCTGCGCTGACAGTGCAGAGCCTGCTTGGGATTCTCTTTCCCTCTCTCGGCTCCTCCCCTGCTTGTGCTCTCTGTCTCTCAAAATAAACAAACAAACAAACAAAAAGTAAACCTTTAAGTGCTTTAAAAAGCAGGAAAACTGCGCAGTGCCAGGAGTCATCTGGTTCCAGGAAACATGTATAGAGAAACAATCTTGTTCTCATCCTTCAGTTTAACAAGTGCTTTATTAATGGAGCTTAAACTAACTATAATGATTCATATTTACATATTCAATCAATCTTAAAAATAAACTGAAGACAGAGGTGGTTTCTTTGCCATAGTATCCCCTGTACCCTCAAAGGTGTTTGGGACATCTTGACTATTGACTTGGGAGTAAGAAGACCTTGCATGGCTGCAAGTCACCACACAAATGTGGACATTTAATCAACCCACGTGGAGTTCTGGTCCCTAGACTGTAGACTGGGGAGGTTGGACGAGATAAGCTCTAACATATTCTATGAGAGGGAGACCCCTAGCATGAGAAGCTGGACGGAGTATGTCTCTGTTGCTCATGTCTATAACTCAAGCTCTGGCATCTGAGGTTGGGGGGTGGATGGTGCTTACACAGCAGCCATAACAGATTACTTAGGCACAGCTTACTTAGTATGTTCCCAAGCAACTGAAAAAGACACACACCACACCCCAGATGACGACAACACGAGACAGCCTGGCTTGATTCAATGAACTGTAATGACTGTAATTTGAGGGAAGCATGGATCTTGTGTCAGAGAGTAGAGAGAAGGGAACAGGCTCCCATTTGCTGGCCTTTAGGAGGCAGCCATGTCCTTACCACACAGAGGAAAATTGGATAAACAAGGCTGAGTGCAGCAGCTCCTTTGTTTCTGCTGATGGGGATTGATACTGACACTGGAAGTCAAATGCAAGGAAGGGCAAGACGGGCCTTTGGTCTGCAAAGTCAGAGCGAGGAGGCTACAACTGGTTTGGGGCGAGAGAGGGGGAGATGTTCTATCAAAGCTCCTGGAGTTAAGTGGGATTCCAGAAGGCGGTGCAAACTGTCTCGTGAATAGAGAACTGGCAATAAAACACCCTAAACTGCGAGAAGGGAGGGTCTGCTGAGGAGAGATTAGAGAGAACGAGAGCGAATTTATAAATAGGAAAATCCTTCTTCCAGAGCAAGATGCAGGTCAGAAAAGATGCGCGAGTAGTCCTGACCTCGATGTATAATCTCAGCTGTTCAAAGAGCAGGCACACCATGATCCAGAGAAGCTCCGGGAAGGTACCTCTCTCCAGGGTGACGACGGTTTCGGAAGAACAGAAGCCCCTTCTTAGAGGGCAAGTCCTGCAGGGACATGCATTAATCGTGGCTCACAGCCCTCTGCAGCTACAACAGAGGAGAAAGTTTCTAGCCCTCAGGAACCGGTGGCTGGTGCCCCTCACAACCTCTGTGGTTCCTTGGAGAGAGAATTAAGAAGCCACGCTCTGTATAAATAGGCAACTCCTGCCTTTTAGCACTACACGCAAGGATGGGCAACTCTATTTCCCGGAAGAAAGTCTTCCAACGTAAAGTCTCATTACCTATCAACTCTCCACACCCAGGGAAGTCTGACATTCCCCCAGGAGAGCAAGGTCTCTAAGGTAGGAGCTCTGATTCTTTCCTGGGAAGTAGGAAACCTTTGTAAAACCTCCCCTTACCATGGGATTTGTGGTGGTGGTGGTTGCAGGGGCGGGGGGGGACGGGGGGGGGTGAGAATCAACAAAGAGAAAGGCAGGGAAACAAAGAAAGAACATCTGAGTCAGGAAGGAGAACTACACAAACGGCAGATCCACAGTGAGGCTTCTGAATTGAGGGAAATGTCAGCCCCAAGAAAGAGCTGGGGGAAACTGGAGTGGGCAGATCAGAGAGAAAGATAATAGTGTTAGGAGGAGGGGGAGCTGAAAAGAGGAGGCAGGATGGAGCTGAAAGCAAGT